>JAGKTI010034009.1:0-11550 GCA_018397915.1 Birgus latro | reverse complement strand
CTGATTATGCAACTTCCTCAAGTGTTCTCAAAGTTTATTGTAAAACACATTATGATATATGCAGAACTAAGAAGACAATTGTGAGGGTGAAAATGTCACATTTATAAAGGATAACAAGAAGTCGACTGACAGTAAAGAGAGTAGGCACCTTAGGTTTTTAAGGACAAAAAGCTTGATACATTGTGAGGATCACCGAAACACTTTTAAAAACGTCGTTTTTTTTTTTCTCCAGCAGAAGAAGTTTAAAATTACGTCGAGAATTGTGGATGTTAAAAAAAAAAAAAACGAATATTTGGATAATATCAATGTTTCTGTTACACCATAAACCACATTTCCTTAGGTAAAATCTCTCAATACTGTGATTCCTCTTCAGACGGAATTCTGTATTATTAACTGATTTGTCGATTTCTTTTTTTTTTTCCCTTAGCCGTGACATAAAGGACAAAAAGTAGTGCAAATTTTAAAATACTTCCGGCTGATACCATCCGTTTTGGAAGTAGGCCTACTCTCTTATAATCTAATGATGGCTGAATAAATGTATTTCTCGGCGAAAACGCTGAAAATGCAACTTCCTCAAGTGTTCTCAAAGTTGATTCTAAAACACATTATACTATATTCAGAACTAAAAAGACACTTATGAGGGTGAAAATGTCACCATTATTAAGGATAACAAGAAGTCGACTGACACGTAACGAGAGCTGGCACCTAAGGGTTTTAAGAACAATAGGTTTGAAACATTGTTTGGATCACCGAATCAATTTAAAAACTAAGAAATTTTCTTTTTTTCTCTCTCTCGAGGGGAAGCTGTTTAAAATTACTTCGAGCCTCGTGGAGTTAAAATAAAAAAATAAAACACGGATATTTGCACTATATCAAAGGTTTCTCTTACACCATAAACCACATTTCCTTAGGTAAAGTCTCTCAATACTGTGATTCATATTGAAACGGAATTCTGGAATATTAACTGATTTGTCAATTTTTTCCCCCCACTTAGCCGTGACTTCAAGGACAAGATGTATTGCAAATTGAGAAATAGTTCCGGCTGATACGATCCGTTTTGGAGGTAGGTCCATTCTTTTAAAATCCAATGATGGCTGAATAAGCGTATTTCTCGGCGAAAACACTGAATATGCAACTTCCTCAAGTGTTCTCAAAGTTCATTCTAAAACACTTTATATTATATTCAGAACTAAGAAGACACGTGTGAGGGTGAAAATATCACATTTATGAAGGATAACAAGAATCGACTGACACGTAAAAAGACCAGGTACCTAAGATTTTTTAGAACAAAAAGCTTGAAACATTGTGAGGATCACTGAAACAATTTAAAAACTTCGATTTTTTTTCCCCCCAGCAGAAGAAATTATGTAGAGCCTCGTGGCTGTAAAAAAAAAAAAAATGAATATTTGCATAATATCAATGTTTCTGTTACACCATAAACCACATTTCCTTAGGTAAAGTCTCTCAATACTATGATCCCTATTGAAACGAAATTCTGGATTATTAACTGATTTTTTTTTCCACTTAGTCGCGACTTCAAGGACAAGTCGTAATGCAAATTGTGAAATAGTTTCGGCTGATACCAGACGTTTTTTAGGTAGATCCATTCTCTTTTAAACTTATGACGGCTGAATAAAAGTATTTCTTGACGAAAACGCTAAATATGCAACTTCTTCAAGTGTTCACAAAGTTTACTCTAAAACACATTATACTACATGCAGAACTAAGGAGACACTTGTGAGGGTGAAAATGTCACTTTTATGAAGAATAACAAGAACTCGACTGACACGTAAAGAGAGCTGGCACCTTAGGTTTTTAAAAACAAAAAGCTTTAAACATTGTAAGGATCACCGAATCAATTTAAAAACTTGGATTTTTTTTCTCCAGCAGAAACAGTTTAAAATTACGTCGAGACTCGACGCTGCAAAAAATAATAATAATAATAATAAAAATAATAATAAAAATAATATCTTCACAAAATCGATGTTTCTGTCACACCATAAACCACATTTCCTTAGGTAAAATCTCTCAGTACTGTGATTCCTCTTGAGACGGAATTCTGGGTTATTAACTGATTTGTTGATATTTTTTTTTTTTCAGTAAGCCGTGACTTCAAGGACAAGAAGTAATGAAAATTGTGAAATAGTTCCGGCTGACAGCATCCGTTTTGAAGGTAGGTCCATTCTATTTTAATTTAATGATGGCTGAATAAGTGTATTTCTCGGCGAAAAAGCTGAAGATTCAACTTCCTTAAGTGTTCTAAAAGTTGATAGTAAAACACATTATATTATATTCAGAACTAAGAAAACACTTGTGAGGGTGAAAATGTCACATTTATGAAGGATAACAAGATGACGACTAATACGTAAAGAGAGATGGCAGGTTAGGTTTTTAAGAACAAAAAGATTCAAACATTGTGAGGATCACCGAAACAATTTAAAAACATTGATTTTTTTTTTCATTTTTTTTCTCCTGCAGAAACTGTATAAAATTACGTCGAACCTCGTGACCGTAAAAAAAAAAAAAACAGATATTTTTGCAAAATATCAAGGTTTATGTTACACCATAAAAGGCATTTGCTTATGTAAAATTTCTCAATACTGTGATTCCTCTTGAGAAGGAATTATGGATTATTAACTAATTTGTCGATTTTCTTTTCAACTTAAACCGTGACTTCAAGGACAAGAAGTACTGCAAGTTCTGAAATTGTTCCGGCTAATAGAAACCGTTTCTGAGGAAGGACCATTCTCTTTTAATCTAATGATGGCTGAATAAGCGTATTTCTCCGCGAGCGCGCTGAATATGGAACTTCCTCATGTGTTCACAAAGTTGATTGTAAAACACATTATTTTATATTCAGAACTAAGATGACAATTGTGAGAGTGAAAAAGTCACATTTATGAATTATAACAAGAAGTCGACTGGCACATAAAGAGAGCTGGCACCTTAGGTTTTTAAGAACAATAAGATTGAAACATTATGAGGTTCACCGAAAAATTTTAAAAATTTCGATTTTTTCGTGTTTTCTTTCTCTCGAGCAGAAGCTGTTTAAAATTACATCGAGCTTTGTGACCGTAAGAAAAAAAAACGAATATTTGCACAATTTCAAGGTTTATGTTACACCATAAACCACATTTCCATAGGTAAAATCTCTCAATACTATGATTCCACTTCAGACGGAATTCTGGATTATTAACTGATATGTCGATTTTTTTTTCCACTTAGCCGTGACTTCAAGAACAAGAATTAGTGCAAATTGTGAAATAGTTCCGGATGATAGTATCCGTTTTGGAAGTAGGTCCATTCTCTTTTAATCAAATGATGGCTGAATAAGCGTATTTCTCGGCGAAAAAGCTGAATATGCAACTTCCTCAATTGTTCTCAAAGTTGATTGTAAAACACATTATAATATGTTCAGAACTAAGAAGACANTTGCATATCATGGTTTCTCTTACATCATTAACCACATTCCTTTAGACAAAGTCCCTCCGTACTGTTATTCCTCTTGAGACGAGGAATTCTGGATTGATAAGAGATTTATCGATTTTTATGTTTTCCTTAGCCATGACTTCAAGGACAAGAAGTAGTGCAAATCGTGAAATAGTTCCGGCTGATAGCATCCGTTTTGGAGGTAGGTCCATTCTCTTTTAATCTAATGATGGCTGAATAACCGGATTTCACGGCGAAAACGCTGAAAATGCAACTTCCTCAAGTGTTCTCAAAGTTGATTTTAAAACACATTATACACTCTTCAGAAGTAGGAAGACAATTATGAGGATGAAAATGTCACATTTATGAAGGATAAAAAGAAGTCGACAGAAACGTAAAGAGAGCTGGCACCTTAGGTTTTTAAGAACAAAAACCTTGACACATTGTGAGGATCACCGAAACCGTTTAAAAACTTTGATTTTTTCTTCCCACCAGAAGATGTTTAAAATTACATCGAGCCTCGTGGAGGTAAAAAAAAAAAAAAAAAAAATCGAATATTGGCACAATATCAAGGTTTCTGTTACACCATAAAACACATTTCCTTAGGTAAAATCTCACAATTCTGTGATTCCTCTTCAGACGGAATTCTGGATTATTAATTGAAATGTGGATTTTTTCCCCCCTTAACCGTGACTTCAAGGACAAGAAGTGCTGCAAATTGTGAAATAGTTCCGGCTGATAGCATCCGGTTTGGAGGTAAGACTATTCTCTTTTAAGAGAGCTGGCACCTTGCGTTTATTTTAAGAATAAAACGCTTGAAACATTGTGAGGTTCACCGAAACAATTTAAAAACTTCGAATTTTTCGTTTTTTTCTTTTTTTTTCTCCAACAGAAGCAATTTAAAACTACGTCGAGCCTCATGGTGGTAAAAAAAAAAAAACAATATTTGCACAATATCAAGGTTTATGTTACACCATAAACCACATTTCCTTAAGTAAAATCTCTTAATACTGTGATTCATCTTCAGACGGAATTCTGGATTACTAACTGATTTGTCGATTTTTTCTTCCGCTTAGCCGTGACTTCAAGGACAAGAATTAGAGCAAATTGTGAAATAGTTCCGGCTAATAGCATCCGTTTTGGAAGTAGGTCCATTCTCTTTTAATCTAATGATGGCTGAATAAGCGTATTTCTCGGCAAAAACGCTGAATATGCAACATCCTCAAGTGTTCTCAAAGTTGAGCGTAAAATACATTATAATATACTGAGAACTAAGAAGACACTTGTGAGGGTGAAAATGTCACATTTATGGATAACAGGAGGTCGACAGACACGTAAAGAGAGTATGCACCTAAGGTTTTTAAGAAGAAAAAAAAATGAAACATTGTGACGTTCACCGAATCAATTTAAAAACTTCATTTTTTTTTCCTCCAACAGAAGCTGTTTAAAAATAACGTCAAGTCTCGCGGCTGTAAAAAAGAAAAAAAAAACTAATATTTGCATATCAAGGTTTCTGTTACACCATTAACCACATTTCCTTAGGCAAAGTCCCTCGGTACTGTGATTCCTCTTGAGACGAGGAATTCTGGATTAATAACTGATTTATCGATTTTTTTTTTTTCCTCAGCCGGTACTTCAAGGACAAGAAGTAGTGCAAATTGTGAAATAGTTCCGGCTGACACTATTCGTTTTGGAGGTATGTCCATTCTCTTTTAATCTAATGATGGCTGAATAACCGCATTTCTCGACGAAAACGCTAAAAAAGCAACTTCCTCAAGTGTTCTCAAAGTTGATTCTAAAACACAATATACTATCTTCAAATGTAGGAAGACAATTGTGAGGATGAAACTGTCACATTTATGAAGGATAAAAAGAAGTCGACAGATAAGTAGAGAGAGCTGACACTTTAGGTTTTTAAGAACAAAAACCTTGAAACATTGTGGGGATCACCGAAACTATTTAAAAACTTTCATTTTTTTCCCTCCAGTAGAAGATGTTTAAAATTACGTGGAGCATCGTGGAGGTAAAAAAAAAAAAAAAAAAGAATATTGGCACAATATCAAGGTTTCTGTTACACCATAAACCACATTTCCTTATCTAAAATCTCACAATTCTGTGATTCCTCTTGAGACGGAATTCTGGATTATTAATTAAAATGTCGATTTTTTTTCCCCCTAACCGTGACTTCAAGGACAAAAAGTGCTGTAAATTGTGAAATAGTTCCGGCTGATAGCATCCGGTTTGGAGGAAAGACAATTCTTTTTTAATCTAATGATAGCTGAATAAGCGTATTTCTCTGCGAATACGCTGAATATGCAACTTCCTCAAGTGTTCACAAAGTTGATTCTAAAACATATTATACTATATTCAGAAGTAAGAACACTTATGAGGGTGAAAAAATCATATTTATGAAGAATAACATGAAGTCGACTGACACGTAAAGAGAGCTGGCACATTGGGTTTATTTTAAGAACAAAAAGCTTGAAACATTGTGAGGTTCACCGAAACAATTTAAAAACTTGGAATTTTTCGTTTTTTCTTTTTTTTTTCTCCAGCAGAAGCAATTTAAAATTACGTCGAGCCTCGTGGTGCTAAAAAAAATAAACGAATATTAGCACAATATCAAGGTTTATGTTACACCATAAACCACATTTCCTTAGGTAAAATCTCTCAATACTGTGATTCATATTGACCCGGATTTCTGGATTATTAACTGATTTGTCGATTTTTTTTTCCTCAGCCGTGACTTCATGGACACGAAGTAGTGCAAATTGTGAATTAGTTCCGGCTGATAGGATTCGTTTTGGAGGTAGGTCCATTCTTTTTTAATATAATGATGGCTGAACAAGCATATTTCTCGTCGACAACATTGAATATGCAACTTCAAGTGTTCTCAAAGTTGATCGTAAGACACATTATATTGTATTCAGAATTAAGAAAACACTTGTGAAGGTGAAATTATCACATTTATGAAGGATAAAAAGAAGTCGACTGACACATAAGGAGAGATGGCACATTAGGTTTTTAAGGACAAAAAACTTGAAACATTGTGACGATCACCGAAACAATTTAAAAACTTCAATTTTTTTTTCTCCAGCAGAAACTGATTGAAATTTCGTCGAGTCTCGTCGCTGTAAAAAAAAAAAAAAAAAAAAAAAAAAAGAATATTTGAATAATATCAAGGTTTCTCTTACACTGTAAACCACATTTCCTTAGGTAAAGTCTCTCAATACTGAGATTCCTCTTGAGGCGGAATTCTGGATTATTAACTGATTTGTCGATATATTTTTTCACCTTAGCCGTGACTTCATTGACAAGAAATAGTGCAAATTGTGAAATAGTTCCGGCTGATAGCATCCGTTTAGGAGATAGGTCCATTCCCTTTTAATCTAATGATGGGTGAATAACCGTATTTCTCGCCGAAAACGCTGAATATGCACCTTCCTCAAGTGTTCTCACTGTTGATTGTAAAACACATTATACTATAATCAGATCTAAGAACATTCTTGTGAGGGTGAAAATGTTACATTTATGAAGGATAACAAGAAGTCGACTGACACGTAAAGAGAGCTATCACCTTAGATTTTTAAGAAAAAAAAAAAGCTTGAACATTGTGAGGATCACCGAAACAATTTAAAAATTTCGATATTTTTTTCCCTTCCAGCACAAGCTGTTTAAAATTACGTCAAGCCTCATGACTATAAAAAAAAAAAAAATGAACAATATTAATGTTTCTGTTACACCATAAACTACATTTCCTTAGGTAAAATCTCTCAATAATGTGATTCCTTTAGAGACGGAATTCTGGATTATTAACTGATTTGTCGATTTTTTTTCCCCTTCCCGTGACTTCAAGGACAAGAAAAGATGTAAATTGTGAAATACTTAAGGCTGATAGCATCTGTTTTGGAGGTAGATCCAATCTATTTTAATCTAATGATGGTTGAATAAGAGTATTTCTTGGCGAGAACGCTGAATATGTTACTTCCTTAAGTGTTCCCCAAGTTGATTCTAAAACACATTATACTATATTCAGAACTAAGAAGACACTTCTGAGGGTGAAAATGTAACATTTATGAAGGATAACAAAAAGTCGACTGATACGTAAAGAGAGCTGGCACCTTAGGTTTTAAAAACCTAAGGTGGCAGCATAAAATATTGTGAGGATCACCAAAACAATTTAAAAACTTCGATTTTTTTTTTTCTCCCGCAGAAGCTGCTAAAAATTTCGTCGAACCTCGTGGCGTTCATAAAGAAAAAAAAACTAATATTTGCATTATATCAAGGTTTCTGCTACACCATAAACCACATTTACTTAGGTAAAGTTTCTTAATACTGTGATTCCTCTTGATACAAAATTCTGCATTATAACTGTTTTGTCGATATTTTTTTTTCCTTTCAGCTGTGACTTCAAGGACAAAAAGTAGTGCGACTTGTGAAATGGTTCAGGCTGAAAGCAAACGTTTTGGAGGTATGTCCATTCTCTTCTAATCTAGTGATGATTGAATAAGCGTATTTCTCGGCGAAAAAGATGAATATGCAACTTCCTCAAGGGTTCTCAAAGTTGACTGTAAAAAACATTATATTACAGTATATAGAGATCTAAGAAGATAATTGTGAGGGTGAAAATATCACATTTATGAAGGATAACAAGAAGTCGACTGACACATAACGAAAGCTGACACCTTAGGTTTTAAAGAACAAAATGCTCAAAATATTGTGAGGAACACCCAAACAATTTAAAAACTTCGAATTTAACGTTCTCCCCCCCCCATACATCAGCAGCAGTTGAAAATTATGACGACCCTCGTGTCGGCAATAAAGATAAAAATTTAAAAAAACGAATATTTGCGCAATATCTCGGTTTATGTTACACAATAAAGCACATTTCCCTAGGTAAAATCTTTCAATACTGTGATCCCTCTTGAGACGGAATTCTGGATTATTAACTGATTTGTCGATTTTTTTCCCCCTTAGTCGTGACTTCAAGAACAAGAAGTAACGCAAATTGTGAAATAGATCCTGCTGATAGCATCCGTTTTGGAGGTAGTTTCATTCTCTTTTAATCTAATGATGGCTGAATTAGCATATTTCTAGGCAAAACGCTAAATATGCAACTTCCTGAAGTGTTCTCAAAGTTGATTGTAAAACACAACATATTATATTCAGAACTAAGAAGACACATGTGAGGGTGAAAATATCACATTTATGGAGGATAACAAGAAGTCTAGTGACACGTGAAGAGAGCTGGCACCTCAGGTTTTTAAGAACAAAAAGCTTGAAACATTGTCAGGATCACCGAAACAATTTAAAAACTTCTCTCCACAAGCTGTTTAAAATTACGTCGAGTCTCTTGGGGATAAAAAAAAAATAATAATAAATATTTGCATAATATTAAGGTTTCTGTTACACCATAAACCACATTTCCTTTGGTAAAGTCTCTCAATACTGTGATTCCTCTTGGGACGGAATTCTGGATTATTAACTGATTTGGCGATTCCCCCCCCCCCTCAGCCGTGACTTCAAGGACAGGAAGTAGTGCAAATTGTGAAATAGTTCCAGCTGATAGCATCCGTTTTGGAGGAAGGTCCATTCTCTTTTAATCAAATGATGGCTAAATAAGCGAATTTCTCTGTGAAAAGTCTGAATATGCAACTTCCTCAAGTGTTCTCAAAGTTTATTCTAAAACACTTTATACTATATTTAGAACTATGAAGACTCTTGTGAGGGTGAAAATATCACATTTATGAAGGATTACAAGAAGTCGACTGACACATAAAGAGAGCTGGAACCTTAGGTTTTTAAGAACAAAAAGTTTGTAAAATTGTGAGGATCACAGAAACAATTTAAAAACTTCGAATTTTTCGTTTTTTTTTTTTTCTCCACCAGAAGCAGTTTAAAATTACATCGAGCCTCGTGTCTGTAAAAAAAAAAAAACGAATATTTTCACAATATCAAGGTTTATGTTACACTATAAACCACAGTCCTTAGGTAAAATCTGTCAATACTGTGATCCTTCTTGAGACGGAATTCTGGATTATTAACTGATTTGTCGATTTTTTTCCCCTTAGCCGTGACTTCAAGGACACGAAGTAGTGCAAATTGTGAAATAGTTCCGGCTGATAGCATCTGTTTTGGAGGTAGGTCCATTTTCTTTTAAAATAATAATGGCTGAATAAGCATATTTCTCGGCAAGAAACCTGAATAAGCAACTTTCTCAAGTGTTCTCAAAGTTGACTATAAAACACATTATACTATATTCTGAACTAAGAAGACCCTAGTGAGGGTGAATATGTCACATTTAAGAAGGATAACAAGAAGTCGACTGACACGTAAAAAGAGCTGGCACCTTAGGCTTTTAAGAAGAAAAAACTTGAAACATTGCGAGGATCACCGAAACAATTTAAACACTTCGAATTTTTCGTTTTTTTTTCTCTCTCCAGCAGAAGTTCTTTAAAATTACGTTGAGCCTCGTGTTGGTAAAAAAAATATATATATTTGCACAATGTAGATGTTTCTGTTACACCATAAACCACATTTCCGTAGGTAAAATCTCTCAGTACTGTGATTTCTCTTGAGACGGAATTATGGATTATTAACTGATTTGTCGATTTTTTACTTTCTCCTTAGCTGCGACTTCAAAGACAAGAAATAGTGCAAACTGTCAAATAGTTCAGGCTGGTAGCATCCGATTTGGAGGTAGGTCCATTCTCTTTTAATCTAATGATGGGTTAATAACCGTTTTTCTCGACGAAAACGCTGAATATGGAACATTCTCAAGTTTTCTCAAAATTGATTCTAAAACACATTATACTATATTCAGAACTAAGAAGACACTTGTGAGAGGGAAAATGTCACATTTATGAAGGATAACAAGAAGTCGACTGACACGTAAATAGAGCTGGCACCGTAGGTTTTTAATAACAAAAAGCTTAAAACATTGTGAGGATCACATAAACAATTTAATAACTTCGAATTTTGGTTGGTTTTTTTTTTCTCTGTCTCTCCAGCAGAAGCAGGTTAAAGTTACGTCGAGCCTCGTGGCGCAAAGAAAAAAAAAGAATATTTCCACATTATCAAGGTTTATGTTACATCATAAACCACATTTCCTTATGTAAAATCTCCCAATACTGTGATCCCTATTGAGACGGAATTCTAGATTATTAACTGATTTGTCGATTTTAATTTTTTCCTTAGCCGTGACATCAAGGACAAGAAAAACTGAGAGTTGAGAAATAGTTCCGGCTGATTGCATCCATTTTGGAGGTAAGTCCATTCTCTTTTATTTTACTGATGGCTCAATAAGCGAATTTCTAGGCGAAAACGTTGAATATGTAACTTCCTCAAGTGTTCTCAGTGTTGATTGTAAAACACATTATATTATAATCAGAACCAAGAAGACTCTTGTGAGGGTGAAAATGTTACATTTATGAAGGATAACAAGAAGTCGAATGACACGTAAAGAGAGCTATCACCTTAGATTTTTAAGAACAAAAAGCTTCAAACATTGTGAGGATCAAAGAAACAATTTTAAAAAATCGATTTTTTTCCCCTCCAGCACAAGCTGTTTAAAATTACGTGGAGCCTCGCGGCTGTAAAAAAAAAAAATATTTGAACACTATCAATGTTTCTGTTACACCATAAACCACATTTCCTTAGGTAAAATTTCTCTATACTGTGATTCCTTTGAGACGGAATTCTGGATTATTAACTGATTTGCCGATTTTTTTTCCCCTTAGCCGTGACTTCAAGGACAAGAAGTAGTGTAAATTGTGAAATAGTTCGGTTCTGATAGCATCTGTTTTGGAGATAGGTCCATTCTATTTTAATCTAATGATAGCTGAATCAGAGTATTTCCCGGCGAAAACGCTGAATATCTAACTTCCTCAAGTGTTCTCAAAGATGATTGTAAAACACATTATACTATATTCAGAATTAAGAAGACACTTCTGAGAGTGAAAACATAACATTTATGAAGGATAACAAGAAGTCGACTGACACGTAAAGAGAGCTTACACCTTAGGTTTTAAAAAACTAAGGTGCCAGCATGAAACATTGTGAGGATCACCGAAACAATTTAAAAAATTCGATTTTTTTTTCTTCAGCAGAAGCTTTTTAAAA
>JAGKTI010034008.1:0-11550 GCA_018397915.1 Birgus latro | reverse complement strand
TGTCGGGCATTATAATCCCCCATGTATATCATGCCACGGATGGTGGGAGCTGGAAGAGCAGCTGTATGCAACCTGCCTGGCGCAGAATACACATTGCATACCCGAACTGTGCCGCTTCCAATGGTGACCTCAAGAAGCTGGAAGGTTGTCTCGTCATTTACAGAGCTTTGGAGGAAACGGTGCTGGATGGAGGAGTGAACATACGTGACAAGTCCATTCCTAACTCGATGGACATAAGAAATATAACCACTGAGAGTGGGTGCCTCTATCTCGAGATGCGCACGACCAACAAAGGATTCCTGAATGAAAATGATATCTGGGTGGCGACTGTATACATATCCTCTGAGCGCAGTAAGTTTAGACCGGTTCGTAACACCACAGGCATTCCAAGAGATGACATGCAGTTGTGCCATGTTACCGAACTTTACCATTACGTTTGCGGAGGCCAAATGAGGGAGTGGTGGTGGCATGAGAAGTGCTATGCGGTGTGCCATGAGGGGAAGACTCCCTGGGGGGAGCAGTCAGTCGTCCAATGGAAGTGACAATTGAGTCCAGCTTTTCCGTAAGGGTGGTGACAGTCGTAATGATGATTTGCTGTGATTCAACCAGTGAATTTAATGTTGTCTCAAGTGTGGCTTGCTTGCTAACCAAGTCATCAATGCGGGCTTCTATTGCACTGAAACGTGTCATGAATGAGGTAATCCGAGTCCTGAGAGTGGCAACAGCATCACGAAGTTCAGTGACTGCAGCTGAATCCAAACCGATAGCGGAGGCAGGAGGAGCAGCAGTGCGGAGTGGTGGTGGTGGTGATGCTAGTGGAGCCCCATCCTTGGCAACGGGGGCAGGGGTAGCCCGACGTCTAGTGCAGCCGTGCCACACGTTAACTCCTTCCTGATGACATCGGGGACATTTCCAGTGCAAGGTATCTGGAGGTGGTGGGTTGGGTTGCATCGAGGTTATATCAGAAGCAGGTGGAGGGGGTCGGTGAGGACACATCCGAGAGTCGTGTAGGCCAGAGCACCATGCACACTTTTCTGGTGCAGAACAGTACCGGGAGATGTGACCAATGCCCCAGCATCGAAAGCACCACGGTTGCTCGTCCTTCATCTTGCGAAACTCACAAGGTGGGAGGCAGGGAAGGAAGCTGAAGGTGACAGTTGGTGGTGGTGGGTGAGGAAGGTTCCAGGTGACTACCAGCCGGTTGATAGGAGTGCCATTCTGGTAGAAACGTCGGGCTGAGTAGATACCTGGCAGCTCCTTGGCCAAGTTGGGATCAGTACAGACAGGATAACGTGTAAGGAGGTAAATAGGAAACTTGCGGGGCCTCTCAGGTGAGTCTTGAATTTCCAAAGAAAGGGCTAGGAACTCTCCTTTAGTTACGCTATCTATGATGTCCTTGCGACGTCTGGAGATGTAAACAAAACGGGAAGTGATTGCAGACATCTTAACCTCCGCTAGGGTGCGGTCAAGGTGAAAAGCACGGTTTACCTCAGACAACCATCGAAGTTTGATGTCCACCGTTGGGTTGTCTTTGAATAAAAGCTTGATGTAGTCAGCCCTGGGAGCGAATGCTGGAGGAGTAGAGGCAGGAAGCATTGGTGAAACTTGGGGGGAATGAACAAGCTGCAGGGGACGAGGAGTGTTTGATCCAAGGCCAGTTTCTCCCTGCAGAGGACGAGAAGTCTCTTGCCGCTTGGAGGATTTGGCAGCAGGGGATGAAGGCTCACTGTTGCTATCCGAGGTGTTATGTACAGGACGCTTAGCAGAGGAAGATGCCAGGCCGACTGGGTGAGATGCGGCAGGTACAGATAGTGCTGGTTCAGTAGCTACTTCCCCAGCTAACGAGACATTGCTGCTGCTTTGTGGTAGCTGTGGCCATTCACTCTGAGACATCTCATCCTCGTCACTCAGCGCCAGATCAGCTTCAATGTCCTCTAGAGTGGCAGGACCAGAGTACTCCATACTGATGCTGCACACCTAAGCAGGTAGCAGGGTGAGCGTGACGTCAGCTTCACACGCACGACAGTATAGACCAATGGTAGCAGGGGAAGTCCATGACGTCACGCAGGTCGTACTGCGCATGCGCAGAAACGAGAAAACCCGACCAAGGGGGCCCCGTCTGCCTCACTGAATTTTCCCCCCAAACTAGAGGCTAAGTCCAAACACTCAAAAAACACAACCACTGGTGAAGTGAGCACTGGACCTTTATGTTGCTCCCTGCAACGACAGAATGGTGTTGGAAGGCAAAAACAGCGGAAAAAGCAGGAATATGAGCCGCACACAGCAATGATTTGTTGATATTCGGCCCTCTGGTGGCAAAATCCGAGCGGATGGTTGAGAGAATGAGCGAAATCTCGTGCATTTCATAATCATTCATTGCTCCCACAAAATCACTCAATGTCACAATTTACGTTACATAATTTTACAATGTAGAAAATTCGTGACAGTCTTGCAGTACGTCCAGACTAATTTCGGTAATTATTATGTCTTGTACTATTGCCATTGAGGCTGTTGGGGCGATCAGGCACCCCTTCCATACTATATGTTGAGGATGCAAATGAGGTGATCCCCTTGATATCAACAGGAACATGATCCATGGAATTATTCGCCTCATCTTTACCTACCGAAAGGAGTCTAAATCGATTCCTAAGTCATGTAAATGCCTTGTTACGGTGACAGCTGTATTGGTTGCACCTGTGTTTGTCTGTTTGGTATGCGACCGCAATTTATTCCGATATGTTTTTATTGTTTCAGGCTTATTTTCACAGTGTGTACTAGGATTTTCGGTCGTGTCCGGTGCTTTATAGTTGCAAGCTAAGTTTCTTGAGACCTTTTTTAAGTGATCAATATGTATTTCTTTTTCTTCGTCACTCGATAGTGGCTTAATCACTGCTTTATTAGCAGTGATTAAGCCACTATCGAGTGGCCACTACGAAGTGGCCTTCAAATTTTGGTGACTGTTGTCTCTAGTGTAAATGAGGCCATAGACAATATCACCTATGCTGATGTTTGATTCTTTTGCCTTCTTATTGAATGATTCTGTCATTTCTTCCTTAGACATCATTAACTGTTTCTTTACCCTTGTGTGTATTTCTTGAAATTCACGTAAGCGAAGTTTAGGATAATCGTCATAATTATATATGAGAATTTGCTCGCCTTCTAACGTTTCGTAAGGGAGACGTTTGTCTGACTCGTAAATGATGAAATGAGGTGTATCTCCTATGGATTTATTAATTGCACAATTGAGTGATACTTCAACTCTTGGGATCCAGTCATCCCAGTTTGCATAATTGTCACTGAGGATGTGCAGTAGTACATCTAATATTTTCTTATTCTGCCTTTCCACCAATCCATTGGAGGCTGGATGGTAGGCTATGATATTAACCTTCTTAATATTGTATTGTTTACAAATTTCCTGCAAAATTTCAGAGTTAAATTCACCACCATTGTCGCTTATTAGCACCTTTGGTGTTGTGAACCTACAGATCACACTGTCAATGAATACCCGTGCGACTGTTTTTGCTGTTTTATCCTTGATTGGAACCAAGATCACATATCGTGAGAAATTATCAGTAGCAACAAATAGATATTGATTGTGATTGGTAGTTAAGGGTAATTTAAGTAAATCAACCGCGACAACGTCCCATGGTTGGTTAGGGACTGGGTATTTACCTAACGGTGCAGGTGATATCGTATAACCTTTATGTTTCGCACATGACTCACATTTGTCTATGTGACAATGTATGTCTGCGTAACGTTGGCCAGTAATATGACATCCGGGCCTGTCTGACTGTCCTGTCCTTGCCAGGATGCCCTGCATGTGGACTATCGTGTACTGTCCTTAAAATGTGTGGTATCATTGTACTAGGAGTAACTAACTGCCTAAAATTTTTTCTATGGTTTGGTTGTCCTGGATTTACCCTATATAAGGCATTGTTTACCATTGTGAATTGTTCAAGTGGTACCTGTAACTTGGGTAATGGCACATCATCGCCTGACTCGAGATGATATATTACTTTGGACAATACTGGGTCCTGTCTTTGTGCTTGTGAGATTTCTTGAATTGTGGGGATCGATTCATCTTTGTTGGGGAGTGATTCTCGTGGACTTATTGTAGCGACGTTGGCTAATGGGTTGCGTGATAAGGCATCTGCTGCTACATTCACTTTGCCTTTTATTTAGTGAATATTTACATTGTAATTCTGGATTTTACATTTCCATCGTGCTCTCCTCCCAGAGAGGAGTTTTTCTTGGAACATGCCCACAAGAGGCTTGTGGTCTGTATATAGATGAATTTCATATCCGTACACGAGGTCACGGAATTTCTGTAGAGCAAATATTACCGCTAGGGCTTCCAAGTCTGTTACACAGTAATTTTTCTCTGCTCCTTTCATTTGCCTACTGGCAAAAGCAATTGGTTGGTATTTACCACTTTTATCCTCTTGCATCAATACAGCACCTAAACCTCTGAGAGAAGCATCTGTGCTAATTATGAACTTCTTTGTGAAGTTAGGATAAGCCAAGCAAGGTGCACATGTAAGTTTATCTTTTAATTCATTAAATGCGTTTTTTTGTTCCTCTCCCCACTGAAATACCGCTTGTTTTTTCAGCAGGAGAAATAAGGGTTGGGCTATGTGAGAGAAGTGTTGTATAAGTGCCCTATAATATCCGGCGAGCCCTAAAAATTGTCTTACTTCATGCACATTTGTGGGTTCTGGGAAATTTCTTGCTGCTTTTATTTTGTCCTGAGAGGGGTGGATCCCCTTTGCATGTAGTCTGTGGCCTAAGAGTTTTATTTCCTTAAAGCAAAATTTACATTTAGACAGCTTAATTTTTAAACCTTTTTTTTTTTATGTGTCCGACTTTGGGCATAGGCTTCACAGCCTGCTATCATGGCCCAGCAGTCCTCCTACATACCATGTCACCACTTCGGCGCTAACACCCACCGTCCATATTGAATACATGCTAGGGCTGTCTCATACAGGACTGGTGTATTGGTATTAGCGGGGGTATTTTTACGACATGTCGGCGGGTCTTCTGGTAGGTCAGTAAAGCCTGATTTGCTGAATTTCAAATCCTTAAACTGTTCCCTGCCCCAGCGAGGATTTGAACCTGGGTCCGTGGGACCGCAGGCCACCTCTCTACCGATTGAGCCACCGCCTCCCCCTGCACTGGGTAACTTGTGTAGTAGCTGATCTAACTTCTGTAGATGTTCTGCTACTGTGGGTGTTGCAATTATGATGTCGTCCAGGTAGACAAATATACTGTCGCCTAATATTCCAGCCAATACGCTATTCATCAATCGCTGGAATGTGCCAGGAGCCGTCATCAGTCCCATCGGCATTCTCTTATACTGATAATGGCCACTATCAGTAGAGAAAGCAGTGTACTTGCTGGATTCTGCATCTAATCCCATCTGATAATAGCCACTTAATAAATCGACTGTAGAAAAAACCATATTTTCTTGTCCAATGTTGTGCAGGACGTCACTTAACAATGGCATGGGAAAACGGTCGGGAATGGTTACCTGATTAAGTTTCCGATAATCAACAACCGCCCTCATCTCACCGTTTTGTTTAGGTACAAAGAAGAGTGGTGCGTTCGATGGGGATACTGAAGGTTCAATGATGTCCAATTATATAATTATTAATTATGGCTTAATGGCCATCACCCATCACGAAGGGTATTAGGCCAAACAAGACAAATGCAAATTAAGTTAAACATTCTCTCAAAATATAATACAAAGGCCCAAAAGGGAACGATTGAGAAGGACAGGCACTGGGTGGACGTAACAAAATCACACAGTACTGGAGTCTGAGTCAGATTCAGACTGATGCAGTAAATGCTGGAGGAGGCTGTCAAGGATCTTCACCTCCTCGACGTCGGTAACGGCTCGAAGGGATCCCCGGCGCAGCTCGTTGAAGGGGAGCATGGCCTGCCGGAACTCCCCCTTGCTGTATTCCTTTGCACTACCGATCTCAGGTGCAGCGTCTTCATATGACCGCAAGTAGTGCAGTAAGGAATCCAGCCCTGAACTGTCGAGTGAGGCAAAGTCTGACCAGGTGAGGCGACGACCCAGAGGTGAAGGCTTCCGACTTTCCGAGGCCGGTCCCTTCGCTGAAACAGACTCCACCTCGCTAGGATTCGTAGGAGAAACAGTGTCGGCAGGGTCGTCTGCCGCAGGCAGCGAAGAAAGAGCCTCATCCCCAGTCTCCATTGGCACCTCAGAAGGTGGTGAAGGGGCAGACCAGCGGGAGATGGAGCGGCCCGCCAGCCGGAGCCTTGTAGGTGGAGTGGAAGGCTGTAGCTGCACCACCCTTGGGACCAAGGTGGTGGGGGTTGCAGGAGGCCCTGACTGATGTCGAGGGCGAGGATCACGCTTCCTAGGTCTCCTCTGAACCACAGGTGAAGAGAAGGATTTGGGATCAATATGGCAGGGAGCCCACTGGCCTGGAAGATGGCGGGCAGGCGCTGGGCAAGAATTGCCACATCTCCCCCTTAGAAAGCCTTGGCCACCTCAACGCACATGGTGACAATGGTTGAGGCAGAGGAGGCAGGAAAGGAAGCAGGAGCAACAGATGGGGACCGACGTGGGCGCTGACGACAGGGAAGGGCATAGGGAGAGCCCCGCACCACCTGGCCTGCAGGACCGGTGACCGAGGCAGCTGCAGGACCCTTGGCACCCTTCTCCACCACGAACTCCACAACCTCGCCAGCAGCAACTGAGGGCACAGGGTGGGCAGGGTTGGGGGCCACGATAGACGATCGGTGGAGAAAAACGTCGCCCCCGGTATCTCGACGAGTCAGGAAGCCATACCCCTTCCTGACGTGGTACCACCGTACTTGCCCCACAAGCCTACACTCTGTGCCTCTGTTCTCCGCCACCTCAGTCTGTCCGATATTCTTTTGGGTACGAGCCATGGTACAGGCGACGAAAGAGTCCCGTACTCTCGACGGACAGCGTTTTTCTCAATATAAAACACAGTGCTGTCTCCACTACCAACCAACTCCCAACTCGCTGCCAACCAACTACGATGTCCAAACTTAACATTTCATCGACATATTGCTTTGGTCGTGCACGTTGCGAGTGAGCAATTCTGTATGCCGGTACGTAAATCGGTTTTGTCTCTTGTTTTACGTTAATATTGTGTTGGATTAGATTTGTACAACCTAAGTTTTCACCAGGTAATGCAACGGCTTGTCGATGTTTTTCCAGGACGTCTAGTAAATCGTTTGTCACGTCAGAATTATCTGAGCAAACCAGATGCTCCGGTCTGTCGAGTTTACTCTACTGGACGTTCCCCCTAACGTCACTTCGTGTATAAGGGCTGGGCATATCTCTAACCTACAATTACAGGTTCCTTTCTTGATCCTCACATCTCCATTCATGGTGTATCTAAAATGACATCAGTTTCACCATTTTTATTCATCGAGCACAGAGCACTCTCAATTAAAAGGCCATTTATTCTAACTGTCTCTTGTAATGCAATGATATTACAATTTCTAAGATGACTTTTGATCGTGATTTTCGTGAATGATTTTGGTGGTAGAATTACATCATAATTAATGCTTGCTGGGTAAATAAGCAAGTCACGATTGGTTTGTGGTTGTGTGAGCGAGTCCTCGCATCCATTTTCTCTGAGTCGTTGTACGTCGGACTCATCTATTTTGGTTTTGTGTGTAATCGTTCTTGTGACGCTAGTTTTCCTATAACTGCTGGTTGTATTATCAGGAGATTAAATTTCCTCAATGAATTAGCTGTCATAATGAATCCCATTAAAATGCGGCATCAATATTATATTTTCTTTCCTCATTGTGTTTAATCCAACTAAACCACTTCCTCTGACTGATAATTTTTCTACTACATAAAAGGTGGTAGTGAATGATTTTGTGGTCTCTGTGAACTTCATGTTTAACTCAATCATACCCATAACCGGTATTTCCTTTACCATCCACTGTGTGTAAATGTAAGTCTGAGTTTTCTAGAAATGTCACTTTTCTTCTCTTTCTGAAAATTCTAACTCATCTTGCATTATTAAGTTCACTAGTGAGCCTGAATCCAAAATATAATGAAATCTCTTCCTCCTCACTAACAGCAGAGACCAAAATGCTTTCGTTTCCAAACAGACTTCCTATGTTGACTATTTGTTTCTTTGGGTGTTTTGCCTCGTCGTCTTTTGTGCTGGTACGACCTTCCCCCGACCTATAGACGGATAGGAATATTTCTACTGTTTTACATTCTGACTCCAGTGACCTACACACCTATGATGTCTACAATATGCTTCGAACCCTTTTGCTTTTTCCCTATCCTCCTTTGTTCTGATATAACATTCAGATTTTGTGTGCCTAGGTTTTGCGCAATAGTAACAAAGTGTGTTACTTGAACTGAACCTACGAGGTGATCTTCCATTTGTGTGTCTTTGTGTTGATCGATGTCTACTGGGACTCCTGTCAAACTTTTGTACCGCCCTGTTGCATGGTGTGCGGGAATGAGTCCTTGAGCTAACCTGACTGTGTGTTTGTTTCTGAACTGGACGTGATTGTCTGTGGTCCTTGGCAGGACTTGACTTATTTATCCCTGCTACTATTTCTGGTACTTTGATTCCTGGTTTGGTGGGCTGTGATGTGTCAGTGACACCAGCTTTACTGCAGTTTAATTCGACTTCATAAATGAAATCAAGTAAGCACATTCCTGGATTATATGGGATGGTTTTAGCTATTTTCAGCACCCTGTCAGAAAACTGACATAGGTCTGATATATAGCCAATGATGTCAGCGACATGCACTGGTGACATCTCACCATCCTGTGTGACCCAGTTTGAGTTTTCAAGGCTAGCTAACAAGGTTTTCTTAATAGTGGAAATATCTGCTGTTATTTCTCCTAGATCTGAGCCTGAGTGTGTTCGCCTAAGGAAGTCTACAATTTTGTGTAATTCTGGGGTTATACCACCAATAAAATTCTTGCCTCCCGAGAATTTCCTGAGAATTTTGTGGCTCTTATCAATTTATCAGACAGTAATAAATTACCAGCAGGGCATCGTTCTTGGTTTATTCTAGCTGAAAAAACAGCTACTTTCCCTTTTTCGTCCGTAATGTGTCGCCTAATGAAATACTGCTGACAGTGTTCAATGAGGGTGTTCACGTCTATTTTGTCTTTTTCTGTACCAGAGAATTTTGGTAGTTCACTCTCTTCATGACAAATGTACACTGGAAAGGGATTATTACTGGAATTCTGTGGAGAAAGCATTGCACTCGTGCTTGCTGCATTTGTGTTATCCATCTTTACAATTTTTGTTTTGCAATCGTCATTTACTGGCAATTTATATGTTTTTCCTGACCTTAATACTCTATCGTCTGTGTTATAGTAGACTTGAGGGAAATTTTTATAATGTTCACTATCTACATCTGAAGCTTCTGACCAAGTGTCATCATCATTTACGTCAGCGTATATTGAGTCTGTTTGTTGTTCTTAATCTAGCTTATGTTTTGTTTCCTGAGCTTGGTTTTCTGCTTGTTCCTCTGTATTTGATGGTGTTTCTATATTTATATGATGTTGGTCGTCTTCTGGTGTTTGTGTAAGAGTATTTGTAACTGTTACTGCTGATCCTTCGGGCACTAATAATGGAACTCTACTCAGCATAATGGGACCACTTTCTAATTTATATATTACCCATGTCACATATGTCAGTGTAAATTGTGTAATTGTCTCTCACTGTTTAGTTTGTGTTTTTTATGATGATGAATATATAATTGCTTAGGTCATTACCTAAGTGTTAGTATTTTATGGATAGTTGTGTAATTGGTGAATTGTTAACTAATACAACCTTGGTTAGAATAAATTAACTCACTAGAACAGTTGTGGAGATACAGCCGTGGTATGACGAAAGAGTTGTTGTTGAAGGTCAACACGTCAGCATCGTTGTTATCACTGAGGTAGGCAGATACTCGCTCTAGACGTCTCACACTTCATGTTGAGGTGGGTCCTTGTTATGATGCATCAGCACTCGATGTCGTCCCTGGAGTAGGGAGACAGGCTGGCAGACAGGCAGACAGGCAGGTGCGGCAGGCCATTGTTTTCAAGCACTTGGGCTGACTGGCGTGTTACGATGATCTTGCAGTGTGTGGGCCCGTGCTTTGCTATGGTAGTTGTGGTGGAGATGGTGGTGGGGGTTGTGGTGGAGAAGGCTGGGATCGTGGTGGAGGGTGGTGGAGGTCACCAGTGTCTTAGCTCATCATGCTGGGTCAGACTGCTAGCACCATTCCTCCCTCGTCACTCTTCTTTGTTGTTGTTCGTATTTTCTCACCTATTCGTTTGCTTCTTATTTTGTAGTGCTTGATTTTCCTTAGCCGTTATGATTAACTTGTAGGCTTGTAGCGCTGTTGATAGACGTAAGCTATTGTTTCTTGTAAATCGTGGAGTTGAAGTGATTAGGACTGAGATGTTATGTTTGTTTGATTTCTTTGGTTGAGACATTAATCGGCTTTGTTTACCGCAGCTAAGTGGTCGTAGTGGGTTCGTGGTTACCACTGCACACCAATCTCGGTAGCGTGGTCGGAGGTACTTGTTGGGAAGTCGATGATGGGTTATTTAATACAACCAGAATAAAGTCGTGAGACGTATTATCATCGAAGGTGAGTTACAGGACTCTTGGGTTACTGAGTTTTATTGTACATTTATCTTGATAGCGATTTACAAACGATCTTAGCGTGACGGCCAGTCTCCCCGTTCTCCTTACTCTGCCCTAATTGTGCTCGGGCATTCTCTATCCCATTCTCTCTCTCTCTCTCTCTCTCTCTCTCTCTCTCTCTCATGTGAAGGGCTTCTCTCTGCCATTATATACAGGTGGGAAAGAATGTTTAGGTAAGGTAGTAGTGTCTAAGCGATCTCCTGTGGGCTTCCACGTGTTTGAATACATCATGAGTTTCTTGCTTGTTTAGACTACGAGGATATTTTGAGAAACATCATATGTTAGGATTCTTGATAGTCTTGGACAACAGACTATGTACAGATATCATGTGAAATCAGACACTACATCCTGTACATTATGTTATGAGATATATACTAATGCCTATATGATATCTACAAGCCAGCATAAAAGTGAAATCGCCACTTGATTTCACGAGTCGATTCTCTCGTGATAATTGACTCGATAGTTATTCCTAGTGTTGATAGACACATTTTCAACTTCCCCCTGACATTTGGCGACCTCATTCCAGGATATAAACTTCTAGCTTTAAAATTATTACCGAAATCACTCACTCACTCTTAGTTAGGTAGACTGCTGCACAGCAGCCAGCATATCAGTCTCAGTCTTTAGTTACTCTCAATCTGAGCGTCATGGAAACCAGTACATACCTATAGGAAGCCAAGGATATGGGGCTTACTAACCCCCAGGATATTAAAGATTATGTCCTGTAGCACTGCAATTACGAGCAGCAACGTGATAATGCCGCCCATGAAGACCGAAAAATTCAGCGTGAACATGAGCGAGAACAGCGCGAGCACGAAAAAGAACAGCGTGAATACGAGGAACGTCAGAAAGAACGTGA
>JAGKTI010034007.1:0-11550 GCA_018397915.1 Birgus latro | reverse complement strand
AGAGAAGAGGTCAGAATGAGGGAAAGCAGATGTGTCAAAGGAGGCCAGAAACACACATAAACTTTCTCAGCTGTTTTTCTCCCTATTATACCTATCGAAACCCAGTATTTACAGGAGAAATAATGGATACCCCTTTAGATATAACCCTAATCTACTACCAGTTTCACTTTGGACTGAATATCTCGTGTGGTTTATTTTTCTAGTATAACAGATTTTAAAAGGAGACCTATTCTCCCCCATTTCCCTGTCAAGGTATCGTGATGAGATCTAGCTCAAGGGGTAGAGCTGGAAAAAATAGGGTAGTTCATAAAACTGCCCTTGACAGGGAAATGGGAAAAAATAGGTGACATTTTGAAATCTGGCATTCTAGAGAGAACCACGCGAGATATTCATCCCAAAGTGAAAGCGGTAGTAGATTAGGGTTTTATCTAAAATGGGTACCCATGATTTCTTCTGTAAATATTGGGGTTCGATATGTAAAACAGGGAGAAAAACAGCTGAGAAAGTCTACGGGTGTTTCACGTCTTCTTTGAGACATCTTCTTTTCGTCATTCTGACTTCGTTTCTTCATTTCTCTTGTAGGGAAAGGGGCTGTTTGTCAGCCCTATTCTACCTATTTGACCACCTGGTTGCACGTAGTAAATGACCAGATCTATTCGAGGTTCCACCCCAGGACAAATATCTGCTTTCCTCTGAAATGCCTCTTCAACAAATAGACCTATTTACCTATTTACCTACAAGGGGTATGCCTCTTGCACAAGATATCCTATGTCGGTTTTCTTTTTAAAATGCATAAAGAATCTAGGTCAATTGAAGAAAATGTCTAAAAAGAGGAATGAATCCCGTAGACTTTTTTGGTTTTTTTTTTTTTTTTTTTTTTTGCCAATTATACCTATCGAACCGGAGCATCAACTGGAAAAATCATGGATCGCATTTTTAAATAAAAACCAGATCTATTACCAGTTTCTTTTTCGGCAAAATTTTTCTTTTGGTTGTCTTTAAAATGCCAGATTTTACAAAAACACATTGTTACCCATTTCCAAGTAAATGTATCAAGATGAGACCTAGGTCATGGAATGGAGCAGTAGAAAATAGGGTGCTTTAGTTGCACCGCCATTGGCTTTGCTCAGTTTTATTCTACAATGCACTAGTTTCAAGATAATGCAAGTTTTGCTTTTTCAAGTCAGATTTGCCCTGAAAACACCTCACACTCAAGCAAGGGGTCATGGACTGAGAAATGAAAGGATATGTAGAGATGGTCCGTAGAGTTACGTACAAGATTTCCTGCTTCCTACTTCTCCTGTAGTGCCAACCTCTTCCTCCTCCAGTGTCATCCCTTTTTTCTTACAGTGCCAGCCCTTTCTACCAACAATGTCAGCCCCTGCTAGGCTAACCCCTTCTTCTTACAGTGCCAACCCTTTCTTTCTACAGTGCTAACCCCTTCTTCCTACAGTGCCAACCCCTTCTTCCTACAATGCCAACCCTTTCTTCCTACAGTGCCAACCCTTTCTTCCCTCAGTATCAATTTCTTGCCTGTTTTCCAGCCTGTCTGCCCCTCTTCCTTCTGACTGGGGGAGATTATGTTTTGTTTGCCATCATCACACTCAGGCAAAGTGCTTCTGTCTGCTTTCCACCCTTTCTGTCTGACTGTCTGCCTCCTTACATAGGATGATATAGAGAAGAACAACAGTTGGATTTTTTATATTCTTATTCAGTTTATTTCGTCCATTTGCCAGAGGCGCCTTGATTTGAATCCCTAAAGGCATCAGGGCACAGCACCAGGCACCAGGACACATCACAAGGCACCAGCACACATTACTAGGCACCACGACATATCACCAGGCGTCAGGATACACATCTCCAGATACCAGGACATATCACCAGGCACCAGGACATATTACCAGGCACCAAGACATATCGCCAGGAACCAGGACGCACCACCATGCACATAAATCACCAGGCACCAGAACACATCACCAGATGCCAAAAAACATATCACCATGCATCAGGACACATCACCAGGCACCAGGACACATCACCAGATGCCAAAAAACACATCACCAGATAACAGCATACATCATCAGGCACCAGGACACACCACATGCACCAGAACACATCACCAGGCACCACGACAGAATATCAGGCACCAGGACACACATCACCAGATACCAGGATATATCACCAGACACCAGGACATATTACCAGGCACCAGGACATATCGCCAGGCACCAGGACACACCACCTGGCACCAGGACATATTATCAAGCACCGGGGCACATAACCAGGCACCAGGATATTTTACCAGGCACCAGGACACACCACCTGGCACCAGGACATATCATCAAGCATCAGGATATATCACGAGGCACCAGAACACGTCACCAGCCACAAGGACACACCTCCAAGCACCAAGACATATCACCGGGCACCAGGACACATCACCAGGCACTATGACATATCACAAGGCACCAGGACACACCACCAGGCACCAGGATATATCACCAGACACCAGGACACACCAACAGGCACCAGGACAAACTATCATGCACCAGGACATACATCACCAGATACCAGGACATATCACCAGGCACCAGGACATACTACCAGACACCAGGTCATATCACCTGGCACCAGGACACACCACTAGGCACCAAGACATAACACCAGGCATCAGGACACATAACCAGGCACCAGGACACATCACCAGGCACCGGATCACATAACCAGGCACCAGAACACACCACCATGCACCAAGTCAAATTACTGGTCACTAGGACACACCACCAGGCACCAGGACACACCACCAGGCACCAAGACATATCATCAGACACCAGGAAATATCACCGGGCACCAGGACACATCGCCAGGCACCAGGACTCATCACCAGACACCAGGACGCATCACCAGGCACCAGGACATATCACCAGACACCAGGACATATCATCAGGCACCAGGACACGTCACCAGGCACCAAGACAATTCACCAATCACCAGACACATCACCAGACACGAAGACACATCACCAGGCATCAGGACACGTCACCAGGAACTAGGACACATCACCAGGCACAAGGACATATTACCAGGCACTAGGACACATCATCAGGCACCAGGACACGTCACCAGGCACCAGAACAATTCACCAGGCACCAGGGCACTTCACCAGGCACCATGACAATTCACCAGGCACCAGGAAAATTCACCAGCCACCAGACACATCACCAGACACAAGGACACCTCACCAGGCACCAGGACACCTCACCAGGCACCAGGACGCATCACCAGGCACCAGGACAGATCACCAGGCACCAGAACATATCTCCAGGCACCAGGACACATCATCAGGCACCAGGACACGTCACCAGGCACCAGGACAATTCACCAGGCACCAGGGCACTTTACCAGGCACCAGACACATCACCAAGGACTAAGACACATCACCAGGGCACAACACCGAAGAAGGCCAATTCTCCTGTAAAAGAAAAAAAACAGCAAAAACAATAAAATATTTCTCATATCAAATAAAGACGTTCTAATAGAGACAACATTAACCCTACTAGTTTCTAATAAATTAATCTTCGCTGAATAAAATAGCTTGGCATTAATTGGAACAGAGTGCTAGAGTTTCTGGCCATGATGGGGTTAAAGGTCACATCATACACACACTCTCATGCTCTAACGCGGTAGACTTCAAACTTTTTTCATCGCGACCCAGTTTCATTTTATGTATTATCTTCACGACCCTATTGCACGGCTGTTGTACCTCTCTCTCTCTGGTTTGAAAGCTTTTTACTAATAAATACATACATCTATACATACATACATGTATACATTGCATAAGCATGTACACTACCATATACTGTATATACATACATATGTGGATTCAAAATTATTGCATATGCTGAAAGTGTGCTAATATAAATTTTATGTATTAAAAATATTATGACAAAATATGTATAAGTACTGTGTAAATTGCAGCTAAGCAGAGGAAAATAGTGTGCCTGTTCAATGTTCTTGGTGTGCCTGCTTGTTACTAATTATCTTGGCCCAGTCTGGCTTGCAGGAGGATACCGCTACACGCATGTCGACTGTAGGACTGAGTCGGTTTCTCTGTTTGTTTTTTGGCTTTGTCGGGGTTGAGAAACCAGCTTCATACAAGTAGCCTGTGTAGTTGTAAAAAATATCAAAAGCAAGATACTTTCCTTACTTAAATGTGGATATTCCTTGGAAACACTTATCCAAAATGATGACGGAGTTGATGACTTGTGCCTGATTCTTAATGATGTCCAACTTGTGAGATGAAGAAGCTCATTTTCTTGATCAGGTGTTAGTTTTAGCCCTACAACAGCCTCTGGTCTTTCATAAGCGTAAGGGTCTTTTACCCAGTGCTTTTCTCTCGTATCTTGTAACTCATCTTTAGGAAAGTACTGTTCGAAACTCTCCGACAAAGAATGAAGGTGTAGCTGTATATCGGATTTAATTTTCTCCAGATTTTCCTCACTGATGCTGTTTTCTTCAGTGTGCTGCAAAAGTGTTCGGAACATATACCGTAGTAAATAGGGCGATCAACATCAAGCCTGGCTTACCACAGCATTATTGATTTCTTAAATGTTTCTACTTCCTCACTGTGTCGGAATACATAATTTTCTTTCCCTTGCAGTTTCAGATTAATGCATTTCACTTATTATTTACATATCTAGTTACGATGTGGCGACCCACTGAGCAAAAGCTTGCGACCCAGTATTGGGTCGCGACCCGTACTTTGAAGAACCCTGCTCTAACGCTCACTCTCTGCTAAACAAATCGTCTTGCTTCAGCTGGAATAATATGCTAAAGCAGCGGCGACCATGAGGGGGTGAAGCTGAATGTAAATATCTGTGGGGGTGTCTTAAAAAACATCGACATCATCGTACTGGAGAGGTCAAGACGAAATCATAAACGGTAAAGCTGAGAGCCACAAAAATACAAATACTGCAGACTACCAGAGGTATGGGACATTTGGACAAGCGGAAATAATGATGATGATGATAGTAATAATAATAATAATAATAACAAATAGAATTCTAGAATTGCTGGAGCAATATTCAAAGAGCTCCACATTCCAAATGATGTTGCCACATTCCAGATTAGAATGAAAAAAATCCACACATGTATATCAGATAGTGTGTACACTACAGTCTTTGAAATATACATAGTATTAAGAGTGGCTGTGGTTAATGGTGCATTAGTAATAATAAATCATATATTGAATGTGAAGATAAGTGTCATGATTTTTGTTCTAACCAAGATCTATATATGTGAGAATCTATTATTTCATGTAAACCATTATATATGGCAGCTACTAAGTCTTGGTAAATCATTCTAGCAAAAACGAGTGTCACCAAAGGGAAACCACTGATCATGTCTGTGGTCTTTAATCAGGGCGGTGTAATGATCATTTGCAGTATACATGCCATGACGATTAATAACTACTGACGTTCCGTAATATATGCCATGTTTAGTGACAATCTCTTCGTGCCTTTAAAGCTCTCCATATGTCTTTTGTAGATTTCAATCGAATCTCACGAGCAATACAAAGAGAACATCAGGAGCTCTTGTAGTTTCAGTATTACATTTTTTTTTGAGGTGCAGGGCAGTGTCTAGAAAAACGATTTGACAGAAAGTCTGAGAGCTCAATCACAACAATAAGGACACTGGCGCAGATACATAAAGAAACTCTACACAGTCTTGAAATGAGTTCCCACAAGTGCTACATGAAAACAGTGTACTAAGTTGACCTTCCACAATTTGGGTCACTGCTGAGTTCTCGTCTGCTTTAAAGGCAAACTGTTCATCATGAAGGCTCTGCAATAGTTATAACAGAAATTCGTGTGCATCTTGTTGGATATTTACTGACCGTTGTTGCATCTGAGGTACAGCAAACAATGCTTGTATGTCTAAGTGTTTGGTATATGCAGATCATGATCACTCATGACTCACTAGATATACACTGAGTTTGGTCAAAATCGGCCAAATACTTTCCGATTTTTCACTTCCAGGCATGGAGCGGCCATTTTGATTTTCCTCAATATCTCAAAAATATTTGTTGGATCTCACTGTCAATACCCAGGTGCACTTGTATATGTTGACGACTACAGTACATACTGGAATCTGAAAATACTTTTTTTTTATCGGTGTAGACCTGATTTTAAGGAACTTTTGGTATTACTCAGTATTTGTTATGGATTTTGTCCTGTGACTTTGAAATCAAGGTCTAGGTCATTCATACTATGCAGATCATGTTAATTCATGGCGCACTACATTTCAACGGATTTTATTTAAAACAGGTCAAACAGTTTCCAATTTAGCATTCTCAGGCATGAGGCAGCCATTTTTATTTTCCTCAATATTTCACAAAGCATTTATTGGATCTCAGTATCAGTAGCCAGGTGCATTTATATGTCGACGAGTACGTACTGGAACATTTGCAAAACAAACGATTCAGTAGTTTTTGCTGCGTAGGAGAGCAAAAATTGGGAAAAAAAAAGTGACATAGAGAGCGCTACTGCTAGGGAAATAATTGTGCCAGAAGCAGCCTCCAACCAAGCTACATCACAAATAAAACTTTCAAGTCTTATCTCGAACCGTCTTGGAATGCCAGCCTTCTAGATCTCCCTTCCCTCCCCCCAAATAAGAATATCTGCAATATCAATAAGACACCACAGAATGTGGAGGTCTTAATAATAAACCATATCATACAAAAAAAAAAAGGCTCCCATAATCGGAACAAGCATTTTACCACGTGAGTAACCCATACCCAATAACATGTTCGAGAGGAAAAATGTTCTGCCAATAAAGTAATAGGCGTCAGAACAATTACATGTCTTGTTTAGTGAAGTAATAGATAATATAATGTGGTTTAACTCGAGGCCAGTGAGGTAGATGGTTAAGGGAGGATGTGGGGCTAAATGTTTTTCCACTCTGTTTTGAGTGTAGCAAAGTGTAGGTTTGTGGATGAGCATGTGTAATTTTCTGTCTGTGTGGTGTGATGTGGTGTGGTGAGGTGTGATGTGACGTGCTGAGGTGCAGCGAGGTATGGTGTGATATGGTGTAGTGTGGTATGGCGTGGTGTGGTGGCGTGGTGTTACTTAGCGTAGTTTATGTGGTGTGGTGTGGTGTGGTGTGGTGTGTGGCCTGTTATGGTGCTTTGTGTTGTCTGTGAGTATGAGTCTGTCTCTGTGAACTTTACATGAACAAAGGTTGTGTAAACTGAGAGGAGAGAAATACTTCAGGTACCGTAGTTATTATTTTCTTTTCTAAAGGATGGGTAGCGATCGTGAGGTAAGTGTTTGTCAAGTTATCTTTGTGTGTTGGAACGTATAAGTTTGTGAAGAGGTATGTGTATTTGTCTATTTGTTTAAATATCTGTTTCGGTTCCTATCTCCCTATGACTGCTGTTTATTCAGTGTGTTTGTTGTGGGGTGATTGTGTGTGTGTGTGTGTGTGTGTGTGTGTGTGTGTGTGTGTGTGTGTGTGTGTGTGATGACTGAAATATAACTTCAGATAAGTGTATTATATCACTGTGTATTAGTCTGTACGTACATCTGCCTATCTGTATGTATATGTGTAAAATTGTGTGCCCCTCTATTTGTGCGGAGAAGCTAGTGAAGACAGTTCGAACGCCTATTGTTTAAGGAGGAAAAAAAAAAAAACTTACCTCTTGACTGACTCTTAACTCCTCCACCATGTCCGTCTAAAATTGGATCAAAACATTTTTAGGAAATTTAACAAACTCTGACAGGGTTTGAACTTCGATCGTGCTTTGTGACGTTGACAATTGACCGATTCATCTCATAACTTATTCACTTCAGTCGCAACTCACCCTCAACATTACCCATAAGTTTGGAAAGTTAGATAAAAACGGTTGAAGTTGATTTTTCTACGTCAGAGTGTCTCCTTACCTTGTGACCTAATTGTCTTTAAAAATAAAAAAAATGTGATGACCCTCAACCCATCCACCAAGTTTGGTTAAAATCGGATAAAAAAGGGTAATTCTCTTAAACACACACACACACACACACACACACACATAAAGGCAAACACCCACTCTCCATCCGAGCGCACGGGATTAACAAAATAAACAAGAATCACAGCACTGAAAGAACTGAATTATTGTTTATCAGTCCCGTCTGAAATGTCAGATATCTATCCAAGCACGGACGCTGAATTTGGAAGCTGCTGGAGTAACTGGTCTTTTGATACTTCTTGGACTGTTAGGAATTTCACCGTGGCATTTAACTAACCTTTGTCTTCTTGTGACTTCGAATTTCAAGACAAAACGAGATGACATTTGCAATTTTACCATTTTTCAACCTCGCTTCTTTCTGAGTCACCCAAGAACAAGGTAGTCTGCATTCGTCTTTTAGCCTGATTGTATGTATGTCTGTCATTTCTAAGAAGTGACTGAAAATCCTAGAGAGTGTAAGGACGAGGCCACCTCAAACAGGATGTGGTGAAGGGCAGCATTGAGATGGATGGTTCGATTGATGCGAGTATAAAGGTGGGTAGGTAGGTAGGTAGAGAAAGAGAGAGAGAGAGAGAGGCCTTGCACTTTGTTTTCTAGTTCTAAAATTAAATAAAAAACACTTCCCATCCTTTTAATTGAATTCACTACATCTTCTCGCTCGCGAACAGGGTAAGGTCTTATTAATATCATGAATCTGGGTACGTCTCTCTCTCTCTCTGTTTCTCTCTTTCTTGTTCTTGCTCCTCTCTCTCTCTCTCTCTTTCTCTTTCTTGCTCTTGCTCCCTTTAGGCGATTTTATTTTAAGTAGGGGAGATACGACCTTTAATAACAATTTCACTACTTGTGGTAATGCCCAACAATTTTTAAATTGTTTCGAATTAGCAAGAAAATAATAAAAAAAAAAACACGTAATCCGAACGATATTCCATTCCCCTGGCATCAGTAGTAGTAGTAGTAATAGTAGCAGAAGTAGTATTAATAACAGTCGTCGTCGTCGTCGTCGTAGTGGTAGTAGTAGTAGTAGAAGCAGTAGCAATAGTTGTTGTTGTTACCGTTTTTGTTATTGTAGCCTGTGTTTATCCCGGTAAACTGCAGGCTGAATATGTCTTTCTTCAGCATCCCACCATCCTTAGTTAGGGATAGGGAGGGAGATGATGGTTTGTATTGCAGGGCAGGGGAGTCGCTCTATTATATCCGTGCCACCGCGGGAAGGCGTCCCTCTCCAGCGTCCACCCTGGTAAAATATGCATGGTCTTGTTTAATCCCCCCCTCCCAATTTGCTCTGGACAGGCTTGAAGGAAGGCCAGATAAAACATTCATTCCCAATCTACCCCCTGTCTGCAGGTGTTAAAAGCATGTGCAGTGTATGTATGTGAGTATGTTTGTATGTATCTATGTATGTATGTAATTATATGTAAGGTATGTATGTATGTATGTTTTTTTTTTTAATGGATGCTTTTGAACTGGCTTTACTTTCGAACTATGATCATTTGTGTGTTTGTTTACGTAACTTGCAGAAACCATCACTGAATTTGGTGCCTGCTTTTAAACACCCTTGATTTATGTATGTGCTTATTGCTGATTTCGGGGTAAGCAATGAAGTTGGGGTTTATTTATGTGCTTATTGCTAATTTCAGAATAAACATTGAAGTTGCCCTCAGCTTAAGAACAGTTAGAATTAATTTACATACTAATAAAATCTTTCTATAATTATAAATTTATTTTCCTCTTCTGAACACCTGAGACACGAATATTTGGGATATATTTAGATATTTATATTTGCATTTGATACTCCATTGATTTTCGCTCGTAAACGTTTGGGGTCAAATTTGATGTTAACAGAGAAGTTTTTTTTTTATTTTTTTTTAATGGATTTGCTCTCTGATTACGAGCATTTGGAATATATTTAGATGTTTACACATTCTTTCGGAGCAAAAACTGAATTGCTTAATGCTTATAAACATTCAGAAGTATTTAGATGTTTATAAATGTTTTAGGATGTCAAAATTCACCTGATTCAACATTTACTTACTACTCAACTTCTGCAGCTGTTCACCATTCTCCATTCTCCCACCAATCCCCATCATTACTTCACCTCTCCACCACCATCACCACCAGACAAATTACTTCACTCTAGGTCTTCTCCAGCATACACTTACCCACCTCTACCCTACCTCCATCATTTACTCACCATTTCCATCATTCACTGGCCATCCCCATCATTCACTTCCCCACCTCCATCATTTACTCATCCATTTCCATTGTTCACTAGCCATCATCAATTATTTTTCCAACTCCATCATTTACTAAACAGTGCCATCATCTACTAGCTCATATTCATTATTTACCAGCCCATCTTCATCATTCATTAACCAACTCATTCACTTACTCGCCTGTCTCCCACATGTATTTGCCCAGCTCCATAATTTACGCATACATCTCCATCAGTCACAAAAAAATCTTGATCATTTACAATCTCCATCCTTTACTCACCCATTTTCTTCATATACAATCTTCATCATTTACCTGCCATCTCCAGCATTCCCCAACAACAGTATTTCGTTTTCTCGCACACCTCCATCATTTATGCGCCCATCCCCATCATTGACATGACCATCTCCATCATTTACGCCCTTATCCCATCATTTACGCTTCCGTCATCATCATTTACAATCTTCACCATTGACCTGCCCATTTCCATCATTCACGCACCATCGCCACCATTTTCTCGCCCATCTCCATCATTTACACTCCAATCTCCATCATTCACTACAACACTCCATTTCCTCGCTCATCTCCATCACTGACACACACATCCCCATCATTGATTCATCAGCCCTCACCATTTACACACCTCGCTTTCCCTCCTCACCCCCCTGACACATTCCACCTCTCAGATCTCTCCCATTTACTCATCCATTTCCACATTCACAAACTCAATCCATTTCCTCTCCCATCTCCGTCATTTACACGCCCATCTCCATCATTTTCTTACCAGCCCCCACCATTTACACAACCTGCCTTCTCCTTCACCCCCCTGACAGATTCCACTTCTCAGATCTCTCCCATTTACTCATCCATTTCTGCATGCACAAACTCACTCCATTTCCTCTCCCATCTGCATCATTTACACGCCCCTCTCCGTCATTTACGCACCATCTGCAACCATTTACTCACTAGCCCCCACCATTTACACACCCCGCCATCCCCCTGACCCCCCTGACACATGCCACCACTCAGATCTGCCCCCTGATACCGACTGGTCCCGAGAGCTCCAAACTCGCCTCAACTTCTGCACCCACCATAAGTTACAGAAAATTTCCTCCGAGTATTTCAGTGGCTATTTGGATTTTGCCCTGCTGCACCGCCGTATCCCTCCAGAATTTTCTTGCAGGATTAGATAGATAGATAGATGGATAGATGTATGGATAGGTAGGTAGGTAGGTAGGTAGAGAAACAGATAAATTGATAGATCGGTAGATAGCCAGGTAATTAGGTAGGTAGGTAGGTAGATGGCTAGGTAGGTAGATGGATAAATAGATGAG
>JAGKTI010034006.1:0-11550 GCA_018397915.1 Birgus latro | reverse complement strand
TGATGTTTACATTCACCTGGAACTACCTAATTTATTATGTATTGTCTAAATTTGCTACGACTTATTACTTAGCATATACATTAGCAGCTGACATTTTCAACTCTTGGCTACCGAGATACGTATTGTACAGTCAGTTCACTCTCGTCCTTCACGGTGAAATCACGTCGCAGTCGCGCCCCTCCATTTCTGCCCCTTTTGCGCCCATTATAAAAGGCCCTGTGATCTCTACCCCTACTAAACATCGTGTGGGAAGCGGTAAAGGACTGTAGATATATATAAGTTTAATAAAGTACTAGAAATAATAAAGTAGAGTGTGTATATGAGTAAGAAATGACAGAATACCAGCGGCAAATTAGCGCGAGTGGGAGGCTCGTACACGCTCGTATTTTACATTGCTTTCACAGTGTTTTTTTTTTAGTATGGATTCCAAACTACTTGGAAATCATTGAATAGTGTTTCTAGTGTTCATATCTGGCAGAGGTATTCAGATTGCAGGAAGTCGGGAAGTGTAAAGTGGAGAGTTAGTTAGCCAACTTTAGAAGCTTCCACAAGTCCTACGGTAGTCGACGAGTGCTAAAAAAAAAAAATCCCAGGAGAAAGCAGAAGGTATGTGCCATAAGCATATGTAATTGTAATATTTTAGGACTAATAACTGACTTTTGGCAAACATTTTTAAAAAGTCAGTCGGAGCACGAATATTCACGCGGGATGGGCATGGCGCGCCTCCGACAACCCCGCGGTTGTGCACAAGACAGCTGCTCATTATGTCGATGTAATCCATTTTGTGTGTCCAAAGGTCCAGTAGTCCTTCTACACGCCTCCACATTTCACAACTTCAGCGTTAACACCCACTGTCCATATTAAATACATGCTTGGGCTGTTTCATATAGGGCTGGTGTACTGGTATTAGCTGGCGTATTTTTACATGTCGTCGGGTCTTCTGGTAGATCAGTCAAGTCTGTTTTTATGAAATTCAAATCCTTAAACTGTTCCCTGTCCCAGCCGGGATTCGATCCCGGGTTCATTTGGACTGCAGGCAACCTCTATACCTACTCAGCCACCGCCTCTCTTGGTACGTAAAAAGAACTACCCAGGGGGACCCCGCTGCCATGGCTATTAAACCCTGGCTAAGACGGTGCTGCAACAACAGATCAAATAAAAGGCCACTAAATGTAAAACAAGTAGCCTATACAGATGATCTTGCAGGTGCTGACAAGGTTGAAGATATGAGGAAATGGTGGGACCTGGTAACTGCTCTGAAGTAGGTTACTACCCTAATGAACGTAAGTCCATTTTGATCGTGAAACCAGTTTAATATCAAGATGCACAGGACGCCTTAGGTACACAAAAATGATAGTGAAAGAAGAAGGTCAAAGGCATCTAGGTGCGATGACTGGAACTAAAGAATTGAAATACAAATATGTGAGTGATAAAGACGTGGGTAAAAGAAATACATTTACCACCTAGCCATGCAAAATCAGTAACCTACGCAGCATAACCACATTTACTTATATATGGTATACAACACTAAAGGACCTTCGTGATGTGAACCGTCCCTGACATAGAGTTGCTGATACAACCACTGGAGGATGCTATCAGGAAATCGTACCTATTGACCAATGGCCACATTCCAACACCAGAAGAGAGGGATCTACTAGTACTGCCATCCAGGATAGGAGGCCTTTGCTTTATATATCCAGCAGCCATAGCAGACTATGAACTCAGAAATTCACTTAGGCTCACCGAATTCTTGTCACAGAAGGTTTGTGTCCAGCTTGAGACGAGTGAAATCGATCAACAACGGCACAAAGATATGAAGATACAGATACGCAAAGAGCAAAAAAACAAACAAAAGGATCAACTGCAGTGTACAACCGAATGTCTTACATCAAACCAGTGCAGAAGAGTTGAAATGGCACAGGATGTTAAGGCATCGAATTGGCTGACAAACCTGCCTCTCAAGGAAAAAGATTTCTACTTTAACACGCATGAATTTATTGACGCCAAAACCATGAGTTATCGGTGGGCAATAGAGAACCTACCCTAAGCGAGGCTTTGTATGCATTTGACATGATGAATTATGCGACCTCATTGCCAAGATGCCACAGGAAATATGCCAAGATGTCACAACAGATCCAGCTATGATCCCTCTAGACGGTGAGCACTTAATCCATTCAACAGCAAACTCATCAAATGATGCAGGAGTGGATGCTATTGCTCGAGGTTTCTGTACACGTGGGCAGAGGGCTTTATTGACATTAGGATATTTGAGCAGGAAGGTTTCAGGAAGGGAAGATGTTGTGTAGATCAGATATTCATTCTTAGATCTTTAGTGGAAAAGTTTCTATAGAAGGGAGAAAGAAGTTAAATGCAGCTTTCATGGATTTGGAGAAAGCATATGACAGGATGGTTAGATAGGGACTGTGGAAAGTATTAAGAATATATGGAGTAGATGGGAAGTTGTCGAAGGCCGTGAAGAGTATGTACGAGGGTGCTAAGACTGCAGTGCGTGTGGATGGTGAACTGAGTGAATTTTTCAATATGATGGATGGATTGAAAAAAAGGATGTGCCATGTCTCCATGGTTGTTCAATCTGTATATGGATGGGGTTATAGGAGAGGTACAGGATAGGGCAGTGGATGTTGCAGTGGCCGTAGTGAAAGACGGCAGTGTTTGGAAACTCCCTGTACTGTTATTTGCAGATGATACTGTGTTGTTAGCTGAGGGCGAAGTGGAGCTGCAAGGCTTGATAGATGAGTTTGGGAGAGTGCGTAAAAAACGGAATCTAAAGGTGAATGTAGGGAAGAGTAAAGTGATGGTCTTCGAGAGAAGTGAAGTCAGTATGTACAGTGAGACTGGATGAAGAGGAAATGGAAAATGAGAGTGCATTTAAGTACTTGGGTAGTGTCATGAGTAAGGATGGAAGTTTTGAGGGTGAAGTGCTTGAAAGTGTGCAGCAGGGAAGAAAGGTTGCTGATTCTCTGAAGGCAGTGATAAAAACAGGAAAGTGAGCATAGAAGTGAAAAAGGTACCACATGACAGTATGGTGATACCAACTCTAACGTATGGAAGTGAAGCCTGAACCTTGGTGGAGGGACAGAAGTCAAGAGTGAGAGCAGTGGAAATGAGTTATTTGAGAGGAGCATGTGGTGTCACATGGACAGACAGACTAACAAATGAGGAAGTGAATGAGGGTTGTGGTGTGGATGTGGATGTGATAGGACGCTTTAGGAGAAGCACATTAAGGTGGTTTGGCCATGTGGAGAGGATGGAGAGTGAAAGACTGATTAGGAGAGTGTATGTGCGTGAGGTGGAGTGGGGTGAGGGAGGGGGAGGCCAAGGATGAGATGGAGGGAAGAGGTACATGAAAGAGGGGTGTGTGGGCTAGGGAAGGGCAGTGAAATGGCAGGGGACAGAGTGACATGGAGGCGATTTGTTTGTGGCCACCCCTATGGGATTGAGGCATCTGGCAATAGATAGATTGACAGATATTTGATCCTATCTCGGCATGTCACCATGAACTGTTTCTAGAGGTTGCACACGAGAGAAATGAACAAGAAAAATAAAAAACTATCAAGAAAGGGTCAGCCATGTGAACCTGTCAGTTCGCTCCCCTTGTGTTCACAATATCATGAGGAATGGTTTCGGAGGCGGGGAGATACTACATGAGACTGGAAGAGGCTCTTTCTGAATGAAAACAACATCCTCAGAGCTCTGTTATGGCTGGATGAGATGTCACTATCATTCTCTCTCCTGAGGTCTGCCCTCCTATGTCTCAGGGACACAAGACCTAGGACAGCTTGTACAGCACCCTACCCATATCCCTGACCGTCTTGGAGAAGGTTCCAACATACGTGAGCTCTTCCTAACAACTAATCCTTCTGCTTGCACTGTTAATCTTATCTCTCCGTTGGGCTCCTCCGATCATAACCTTATTACCTTAACCTGTCCTACCGCTCCGGTACAGCCTGTGGACCGTCCAAAGAAACGCCGTCTGTGGTACTTTGGACCTGCGGATTGGGAGGCCCTCAGGCAGTACTTCTTTGATTTTCCTTGAAACGATTATTGCTTCCATGGCCGGGAGCCATCTGAGTATGCCTTGCGCATTACAGATGTTATTCTCTAGGGCATGAAAGCATACACTCTTTTCTCATATCCTTTGACTAATGCAAGCAAGCCTTAGTTTAATCACGCTTGATCTAATGCTGTCCGCAACAAGGAGAGGGCCTATAAAAGGTACCGGAGCCAACCCACCCCTGAATCACATCTTTTTTTATGTTTCTGCCCGGAACCGTGCTAAGTCTCTTCTTCGCTCTGCTACAATTAATATCATCCGTGCTAAGTGCTGCAATTCTTCCCGCTCCCTTTGGCACCTTACAAAAAAACTTTCTAATAACATTACCTCATTATCCTTCCCTCCCCTTTTCTACTCTGATGGCTCTGTAGCTATTTCTTCTACTGATAAAGCAGATCTCTTTGCCTAGACTTACTCCTCCAATTCCACCTTAGACGATTCTGGTGCTGTTCCTCCATCACTCCCCTATCTGACTTCCTCATGGCTGACATTAAAATTTCTTCAGTTGATGCATTTTCTGCCATCACTGGCCTCAGTACTAACAAGGCATATGGGCCTGATGGAGTCCCTCCTGTTGTCCTCAGGAACTGTGCTTCCGTGCTTGACCATGCCTAGGTAAACTCTTTCGCCTTTATCTTTCAACTTGTACCGTTCCTTCTTGCTGAAAGTTTGCTCTCATTCAGCTAGTCCCAAAGAAGGGTGACCATTCCCACCCCTCTAACTATCGTCCAATTGCATTAACATCCTGTGTCTCAAAAGTTTTCAAGTCAATTCTTAACAGAAAAATTTTAAAGCATCTTTTCTATTACAGCCTTCTTTATGATCGTCAGTATGGGTCCCATCAGGGACGCTCAACTGGCGATCTTCTCACCTACCTTTCAGACTCCTGGTCATCCTCCTCTTGGGACTTTGGCGAAAGTTTTGCCATTGCACTTGACATCTCAAAGGCTTTCGATCGAGTCTGGCATGAATCTTTAATTTCTAAAATGCCCTCTTACCGTTTCTATCCTTCTATCTGTGCCTTCATATGTGGTCGTTCTATAACTGCTGTTGTAGACGGCCATCGTTCTTCTCCTAGATCTATCAACAGTAGTGTTCCTCAGGGCTCTGTCCTTTCACCAACTCTCTTCTTTTTATTCATCAGTGATCTAAGCTTTATAGCTAATCCTATCCACTCGTATGCTGATGACTCCACCCTTCGCCTTTCCATTCGGTTCCCTCATCGACCATTTCAGCATTTGCTTCAACAAACAAGGGATGAGGCTATGGCAAACCTAATGTCTGACTTGGTTCGTATCTCTGACTGGGGTAAAAGTAATCTTGTTGTTTTTAATGCATCAAACACTCCGTTTTTACACCTATCAATCCGTCACAATCTTCCACAGGAGTACCCACTAATGTTTAATAATATCCAGCTTAATCCTGTATCATCCTTGAACATGCTTGGAGTTTCATTCACTCGGGACTTCTCTTGGAAAGATCATATTGCATCTCTTGTAAAATCAGATTCCAAGAGATTAGGTGTGCTAGGCCAACTCCGTGCCTTCTTTACCCCTACACAGCTGTTGACTTTATACACGGGTTTTATTCACCCCTGTTTAGAGTACAACTCTCATGTGTGGGGAGGCTCCCCACATACGGCTCTTCTCAATAGGGTGGAGGCAAAGGCTATTCATCTTACCAACTCTCCTCCTCTTACATGCTCCCTTCAACCTCGGTTTCTTCGCCGCACTGTTGCTTCTTTGTCTCTTTTCTATCGCTAGTTCAATGGTCACTGCTCCTCTGGACTGTGTGCTTGGATCCCTCCACCTCTACGATGGGTGCATAGCACCCGTCTAGCAACAAACTCTCATCCCTCTTCTGTCCAGCTCTCAAGTGCAAGAGTTAACCGTTACTCTCAGCCCTTCATTTATGCAACAGGTCAACTCTGGAACTGTCTCCCTCTGTCTGTATTTCCTACTTCCTATGATCTCCATTCTTGCAAACGCAGTGTGTTCAGGCATCTCGAAATGAATAGATCTTGTATTTGGCTCACGTTTGTATTGTTTTTGTTTTTTTCTTGGAAGGAACTGTTTTGCGGACTCAGCCTTTCGTTCCTTCTTCCTCGCATTAGAAAAAAAAAAAGAAGCTCTCAGGCCTGTCTCTCTGGCAGGTATGGATTATGAAGCCACTGCGGTCTAGAGTCGCATTGATCATTGACTCCAACTGACTGATGTCTTTATTGGAATTGTAATGTTAATGGGGGAAAAAAGTTATAAAAGTAGTATAGAGGTGGATTTTTGCGAGAAACTGATCAAGAACTCCCACTTGACTAATTAAGCGGCCCAGCTTGATGAGCGGAGGATGTTCGCCTGGACAGAAAACTGTCAGCTGTTCTTGCCTCGCCTGTGACGCAAGAGTAAACAACTAACTGTACATTACAAATAATTAACAAGTGCCTGTTATATCATAAGTTCAGAGCCCATGGACCATAGTTTACTTACATACTTTTCATTATTAGCTGCTTCATTCATGGTAAAATATGTGGAAAAGCAAGCACGTCTCCTCTTGTCTGGTATCAGCTGTGATCTCTTTGTAAACACGTGAAACTCAAAGCGTCCTTGATCCGATCAATGCAGCCCCAGGGCTCCCTTGAGTTAAGTCAACATTTCCCTCTTGATCTTGACTTTCGATGATGTCACTCACTTGCTTTTGGGCTTCGCGTGGACAGGATTAGTCAAGTGATGATGTAAAAAATCAAGTGAAATTAAGGCACCTTGAATTTAATTTCTCGCCAAAATGGGACTTCGATCTTTTCCGCATGAAGTCACGAGACATTTGACTTTTGTTTACGACGCCACACTGGACGGCAAATTGTCGGACGTCTAGAAAGCGAGAACTGCAGATTCCACAATGGTATTCCACTGTTGTGCCTTCGGCTGTAAGACCTGGCAGAAAACTGGAAGTGGGGTAAACATCTGCCAGTTTCCAGCCGTGACGAGGGAGAATTGGCAGCCAACAGCCAACACCCGGCTCTGTAGCAGGCATTTTATATCAGGTGAGCCGATGATTTGTGAATAGATATGGGTATATTTATTATTCTTAGCAGTTGCAGATGTCATGGGATATCCTAATTCTGTTACTGCCACAAAGAATATGACCCTCAAGGCCATGTGTTTGCATGGGAAAAGAGAGGGAAGGTCCATGTGTCAGGCAATGTTTTGGTATTATTCCAGAGTTTCATACGAACGAAATCGGACATAAACTATATTCTCCATAGCAGTGATGATCAAGAATGTTAGATGCGTAAGTAAAACTGATTAAATTACAGGTTAGGTCATACTTAAGGTTAGATTATGTTAGGTAAGTTTAGGTTAAAGCTTAAATGTTTATTTTTTCAATGATTTCAGTGTAATTCATTTGAAACTGATATTTGTGTCATGGTGGCTCATTTTAATATTAATGCAGTGCAGAGCACTATTAGACTCTTCAGTGTCTGTGTGCTAACTTATGTTTCAATTACAATTGAAGCATAATTAGTAGCACCTCTATATACAATTTTCTCTTTTATTTAGAAATGAATATTGCTCCACTGAAAGCCAAAGTGCCAATACATACTCCAGTTAAACATATATTTTTCACTGAGTACAAAAATACTTTAATTCCAAATGAAAGGATAAATTCTATACAATACGTTAATTACAAATGAGAGGATAAATTCTGTACTTCTTTCAACAGCCCTTTATATGTACTATGTAAAATGCAAAATCATTAAAACTGTACTGTTAAAGTCTTTAAGTTTTATGCTGTGGTATTCATCATCATGAAATAAATGACCCTAATTTAAATTTGTGCCAATGTTATGTTTCATTGGTAACGTAAATTTGACTTCACCAGGAATATTGACAGTTTTTGCATACACTGTCAATTATGCATTATATGACTGTTTTAAACATACAGTATATAGGTCTATGTATGTATCTAGGCCTATAATAATTAGTGTGATTAATTAGAATCTTATTTTCATTTCTGTCGGAAATTACTGTATTTTTTTTATAGCAAACCAAGCTAACTGACCCAACCTAACCTAACCTAGGACCTAACTTAAAGATTAAGAAGAGAAGGTAACAGCAGAAGGCCAATAGGCCCATGCTAGACTGCTCCCACAAGAGTGTGACTAATCTACCCTGCCTACAACAATCCATGTAGGTCCATGCTAGGCAACTCCCACAAACGTGTGACTAATCTACCCTGCCAACAAGAGCCCATGCAGGCCCATACTAGGCAGCTTTAAAAAAAATATGACTACTAGAGTGACAAATAATATATGCAACCAGTACCTGTTATATGCTTATCTAGCCAATGCTTGAAACGTTCTAAAGAAGGGGCAGCAACTGCATTACTGGGTAACCTATTCCATTCATCAGCTATTTGATTCCCAGTCAGTGTATACAATCCCTCCCCCATTGGCCCCACGCCAATAATTTAATGATTACCAAGATGATTTACATGTACAGTATGTCAGTTCCAGCTAGATATATTACACAGCTATACCTTGAGGGATGCCCCGGTGAACTTTCACGGGGTCTTCACCAAATAGTGATAGACATTGCCATATCTGAGATCTTGTTTTGGTTTCCCGTACTTGAAGCTGGTGATTTCTCCCTTGATGTTGTGTAAGCATCCAGCCTCAAACACTTTATCTTGTTCCTGTACAGATCATCGTGGCGTTGATCCATATTTCTGCATATATCAGACATCTCAATCTCTGACAGCCCTGTCTGAACAGCCATTACTACTAGGAGTTTGCCGTCCAATATGGAGCCGTAAACAAAGCCACATGATTTCTGTGACGTCACTAGAAAAGTTCTAAATTGTTGGTAAACACAATCGTTGGCGTGTCAGGCACCAACGGATTGTATATACGAGGGTTAGTGTTAACCTTGACAAAACAACTCCACGTGGTGAAGTGTGTTATGATGGTTGGTTTTGATCTTCACAATCTTCACAGTACTGTATACAGTAAATCCCAAATGGATGAAGGTGATATTGTTTTAGAAAAAAAGTAGTAGTATTAGTAGTAGTTGCTGTAGTGGTAGTAGTTGTAGTTGTAAGAGAAGTAGTGGTGGTGGTGGTGGTGATGGTGTGGTGGCGGTAGTGGTGGCATTAGTAGTTGCAGTAGTACTAGTAGCAGTGGTGGTGCTGGTGGCAATGGTAGTTGTAGTGGTTGTGGTGGTGAGGGTAGTAGTAGTAGCAAAGAGTATAGGGAAAGATGAGAGGGGACAGTCGCACCATCCCCGTGTATCTCTGGGCGAGAGTGGCGAACCAAGCGGCGGGCACGGAAACAGTGCTGGAGAATGCCGCGCAGGCAGTTCGATTCCCAAAGGACAAGGAAAGGTGAGTGATATATTGTCAATCACATTTTACCTAAACTAAGTTCAGGCTGATGAAATTATCAGAAATGTCGATCTAGTTGATTATTCTCTCATTGTTGCTTTGGTATTTAATTCATCGTATTTTATCTGGGTACTACAAGTGGTTACTGAGCGTTGTTCTAGGGTATCAGGCTCTTTTTATGTTGCTCATGCTATTTTAATTCTCAGTGTTTTATCTATAAACTAAAATGGTTGCTGAGTGTTGTTAACTTATACGTCGAGGAGATGGGTTCCTAAAGTAACTATAATAATTGTGCAGGTAATGTCTTTTAAGTTTAAAAGGTGAAACACAAGTTCAAAGGTTGTTGAAACTCTAGGTTAAAGTTAGTTGTGCCATTACAGTAGACTTTAATCAGTATTTACCAACACTAGAATAATTGCTATCGGCCTGGGCGAGGTGTGTCGTGCTTGCACCACTTGTTATGCTGTGCTGGAAATCCATAAGCAATCTGCTTGAGTTCAGTGTATGACTGTGAACAGTTATGCAATGGTCATCATCATCTATTTAGAATCCACTGCTGAACAAAGGTCTCCCCAACCTCTCCACGGATTCCTTGACTGAACTAAAATCTGCCAGGTTTTGCCTGCAAACTAACCTGTTTCATGTTCATCTCCTGTCTGGTCTTTTTCTGCTACACTTGCGATCTCGTGGAGTCCAGTTTACCTTCTTGCTCCATCGGTTATCCTTCATGGACGTCATTGCTGGGATTATGCATTAATTGTATGTTTTTCAATTCTTACATACTGGTAACCTACTTTTCATGATGTCCGTTTACCAAAAGCTTTCCATCCAATTGTAAGACGTCTTTTTACTTCACCTTCATGGTCTTTCTTTAGGCTTAATAATTTCCCCAAGAAACTGTACTCCTCAACTTCTTCAAGAGATTCTTCCCCTATTTTGATGACGCTCTTTGGTATACTGTAGTCTTACCCCAGTTCATCTTTAGCCCTGTTTTGAGACATTCTCTAATAAGATAATTTAACATTTCTTGCAACGTCTCTGCTGTTTCTAAAATTTGGACTTTGTCATCACCAAATCTAAAATTATTAAAGTTTCCTCCATCTATGTATATTGCTATGTTTTCCCAGTTGAATTTCCTGAAAATGCTTTCTACTTGGCATACAGTGATATTGCTAATACAGTATAGGTATTCAGGTTGAGTAACATTCATTTTCATATACATTACTTGGAGTGTATTCTGTGTAGCAGTAACTTTTTAAGCCCGAATAAAGCTACTGCCAACCGTAGAGAAAAAAAAAATTGTGAGAAGGCTGAGCATTATACTGGGCTAAAAATAAAATGTCAGTTTGCAATGGAGAGTCTCAATTTCTTAATAGGTTGGCCTGATTTATCTCATTTATTTACTCCCTACGTCTCACCTTTTTGAAGGACATCTGATTTAGTACCAGTAGTTTTAAATGAAGATATAAACCACAGTTAGAGGCCAGTGTGTCGAGAGGTATGGGCTGTCAGTGACGAGCGCCGCTCTCATTTGTATTTATTTACTAATTTCTTTCCAGCAGATTATTTAGTAAGATATCCAAATTAGTGCATAGTTATATATGTGAATATAATAATAATGGAGCAGAGGATATTGTTACAACCCATATAAGTGCTAATATTCTCCTTAAACATTGGTGTGGTGTGAGCCAGCACAAACGACTGCTATCACAATTTCCGCGCCCGCCGTCAGGCGGCGCCACCGTTCCCAGAGTTGCTGTTTGGTAGTTGTAGTGGTAACTGCAGCAGCAGTATTTTATACTTATTCTTCTTATTTGTTGTTCTTGGTTTTGTTGTTGTTGACCCCTCCATTGGCTTGATCCTAGACAGAGAGAGATAGCCCTGGCGATCATTGGTTTCAATCCAGGAGATAAAATTGTTCAGATCACTAAAACCATCCATGAAGGCTCATCTGAATGGGAAGACGGTGTATTGTTCTTGCTTTAATTATTCCATCACAAAGAAGGCGAAGCTATACTCTTGATTAAAATGTTTACGGAAACTGAACACACAACAAATACAGATCTCTCTCTCTCTCTCTCTCTCTCTCTCTCTCTCTC
>JAGKTI010034005.1:0-11550 GCA_018397915.1 Birgus latro | reverse complement strand
ATGATGAAATGAGGTGTATCTCCTATGGATTTATTAATTGCAAAATTTAGTGACGCTTCAATTCTTGGGATCTAGTCATCCCAGTTTGCATAATTGTCACTGAGGATGTGCCGTAGTACATCTAATATTTTCTTATTCTGCCTTTCCGCCAATCCATTGGAAGCTGGATGGTAGGCCAAGATATTAACCTTCTTAATATTGTATTGTTTACAAATTTCCTGCAAAATTTCAGAGTTAAATTCACCACCATTGTCGCTTATTAGCACCTTTGGTGTGGTGAACCTACAGATCACACTATCAATGAATACCCGTGCGACTGTTTCTGCTGTTTTATCCTTAATTGGAACCAAGATCACATATCGTGAGAAATGATCAGTAGCAACAAATAGATATTGATTGTGATTGGTAGTTAAGGGTAATTTAAGTAAATCAACCGCGACAACGTCCCATGGTTGGTTAGGGACTGGGTATTTACCTAACGGTGCAGGTGATATCGTGTAACCTTTATGTTTCGCACATGACTCACATTTGTCTATGTGAGTATGTATGTCTTTGCGTAACGTTGGCCAGTAATATGAAATCCGGGCCTGTCTGACTGTCCTGTCCTTGCCAGGATGTCCTGCATGTGGACTATCGTGTACTGTCCTTAAAATGTGTGGTATCATTGTACTAGGAGTAACTAACTGCCTAATATTTTTTCTATGGTTTGGTTGTCCTGGATTTACCCTATATAAGGCATTGTTTACCATTGCGAATTGTTCAAGTGGTACCTGTAACTTGGGTAATGGCACATCATCGCCTGACTCGAGGTGATATATTACTTTGGACCATACTGGGTCCTGTCTTTGTGCCTGTGAGATTTCATGAATTGTGAGGATCAATTCATCTTTGTTGGGGAGTGATTCTCGTGGACTTATTGTAGCGACGTTGGCTAATGGGTTGCGTGATAAGGCATCTGCTGCTACGTTCACTTTGCCTTTTATGTAGTGAATATTTACATTATAATTCTGGATTTTACATTTCCATCGTGCTCTCCTCCCAGAGAGGAGTTTTTCTTGGAACATGCCCACAAGAGGCTTGAGGTTTGTGTATAGATGAATTTCATATCCGTACACGAGGTCACGGAATATCTGTAGAGCAAATATTACCGCTAGGGCTTCCAAGTCTGTTACACAGTAATTTTTCTCTGCTCCTTTCATTTGCCTACTGGCAAAAGCAATGGGTTGGTATTTACCTCATTTATCCTCTTGCATCAATACAGCACCTAAACCTTTGAGAGAAGCATCTGTGCAAATTATGAACGGCTTTGTGAATTTAGGATAAGCCAAGCACCTGTAAGGTTATCTTTTAATTCATTAAATGCATTTTTTTTTGTTCCTCTCCCCACTGAAATACCGCTTGTTTTTTCAGCAGGAGAAATAATGGTTGGGCTATGTGAGAGAAGTGTTGTATAAACGCCCTATAATATCCGGCGAGCCCTAAAAACTGTCTTACTTCATCCACATTTGTGGGTTATGGGAAATTTCTTACTGCTTTTATTTTGTCCTGAGAGGTGTGGATCCCCTTTGCATCTAGTCTGTGGCCTAAGAATTTTATTTCCTCAAAGCAAAATTTACATTTAGACAGCTTAATTTTTAAACCTGCACTGGCTAACTTGTGTAGTAGCTGATCTAACTTCTGTAGATGTTCTGCTAGCGTGGGTGTTGCAATTATGATGTCGTCCAGGTAGACAAATATACTGTCGCCTAATATTCCAGCCAATACGCTATTCATCAATCGCTGGAATGTGCCAGGAGCCGTCATCAATACCATCGGCATTCTCTTATAATGATAATGGTCACTATCAGTAGAGAAAGCAGTGTACTTGCAGGATTCTGCATCTAATCCTATCTGATAATAGCCACTTAATAAATCGAGTGTAGAAAAGACCATATTTTCTGGTCCAATGTTGTGCAGGACGTCACTTAACAATGGCATGGGAAAACGGTCGGCAATGGTTACCTGATTAAGTTTGCGATAATCAACAACTGCCCTCATCTCACCGTTTTGTTTAGGTACAGTACAAAGAAAAGTGGTGCGTTCCATGGGGATACTGAAGGTTCAGTGATGTCCAAACTTAACATTTCATCGACATATTGCTTTGCTAGTGCACGTTGCGAATGAGCAATTCTATATGCTGGTACGTAAATTGGTTTTGTCTCGTGTTTTACGTTAATATGGTGTTTGATTAGATTTGTACAACCTAAGTTTTCACCAGGTAATGCAACTGCTTGTCGATGTTTTTCCAGGACGTCTAGTAAATCGTTTGTCACGTCAGAATTATCAGAGCAAACCAAATGCTCCTTTATGCACTCTCTGTCTGTCGAGTTTACTCTACTGGACGTTCCCCCTACTGTCACTTCTCGTATAGGGGCTGGGCATATCTCTAACCTACAAATACAGGTTCCTTTCTTGATCCTCACATCTCCATTCATGGTGTTAGCTAAAATTACATTAGTTTCACCATTTTTATTCATCCAACACAGAGCACTCTCAATTAAAAGGCCATTTATTCTAACCGTCTCTTCTAATGCAATGACATAACAATTTCTAAGCTGACTTTTGATCGTGATTTTCGTGAATGATTTTGGTGGCAGAATTACATCATAATTAATGTTTGCTGGGTAAATAAGCGAGTCACGATTGGTTTGTGGTTGTGTGAGCGAGTCCTCGCGTCCATTTTCTTTGAGTCGTTGTACGTCGGACTCATCTATTTTGGTTTTGTGTATAATCGTTCTTGTGACGCTAGTTTTCCTATAACTGCTGGTTGTATTATCTGGAGATGAAATTTCCTCAGTGAATTCGCTGTCATAATGAATTCCATTAAAATGTGGCATCAGTATTATATTTTCTTTTCTCATCGTGTTTAATCCAACTAAACCACTTCCTCTGATTGATAATTTTTCTACTACATAAAAGGTGGTAGTGAATGATTTTGTGGTCTCTGTGAACTTCATGTTTAACTCAATCATACCAATAACTGGTATTTCTTTACCATCCACTGTGTGTAAATGTATGTCTGAGTTTTCCAGAAATGTCACTTTTCTTCTCTTTCTAAAAATTCTTTCTAACTCATCTTGCGTTATTAAGTTCACTGGTGAGCCTGAATCCAAAAATAATGACATCTCTTCCTCCTCACATACAGCAGGTACCAAAATGCTTTCGTTTCCAAAGAGACTTCCAATGTTGACTGTTTTATGTGTCGTCGTCTTTTGTGCTGGTACGGCCTTCCCCCTACCTATGGACGGATATCAATCTTTCTACTGTTTTACATTCTGACGTCCAGTGACCTACACACCTATGGTGTCTGCAATATGCTTCGAACCCTTTTGCTTTTTCCCTATCCTCCTTTGTTCTGATATAACATTCAGCTTTTGTGTGCCTAGGTTTTGCGCAATAGTAACAGAGTGTGTTACTTGAGTTGAACCTACGAGGTGATCTTCCATTTGTGTGTCTTTGTGTTGATCGATGTCTACTGGGACTCCTGTCAAACTTTTGTACCGCCCTGTTGCTTGGTGTGCGGGAGCGAGTCCTTGAGCTAACCTGACTGTGTTCGCATTCTCTCGCTGGCAGTCGTGGAGTCCAGACCCCTCCCCCACTGCTCCTACAACATGCCTTCTCCTACTGTCTCGGCCTACGACCCGTCGAGGGGGGCCTCTACAGGCAGGGAGCAGTTGCCACGAGCGGATACCATCACAGGGATTGTGAAGTGGTACAACGTGAAGGCGGGGTACGGATTTATTCGGCGCCAGGACACTGACGTATTCGTACACCGCCTCGGGATCGTTGCCACCGCTTCACAACGCCTTGAGCGCTCGTTAGGCGAGGGCGAGACGGTAGTTTTTCGTCACCACACACCGAAGGGTCCTGAGGCTAAAGACGTCACCGGACCGGGGGGTGCAGCTGTGCAGGGCTCTGCCATGCACGGCGGCGCCCCACGACCCGGCGGCGTCCAGGGATCGTCGATGTACTGGGGAGATCGACACTATCGTCGCCATGTGCATCGCGACGGCGAAAGCATTCTGTGGCGATGACAGGGCTGCGCTGCTCACTCTCCTCCCCCAGATTTTTGAGGAGAATGGGCTGCCGCGCCTTGCCATCCCTCAGAGCTTCGCCCGTGGTGCACAGGCAGCCCCCCGTCAGGAGCGTCGCGCCCTAACGCTGCAGCCTCCCCAACCCCGCACAACACCGCGGAAAAGGCTGCAGCTAGACGCTCCTGTGCACAGGACGACTGCCTCCTCCACCACCACCTCAGCAGCTCAGTCTGAGACAGAGGACATTAAAGCTACAACCATGGACACCGACAACAACTGCGAAAGCGCTCCTCTCACCTCTCCACCCTCTGCTGCCGACCAGCCAGCCGTTAAAACCACCCCAGCGGCTCGTGCTTCACCAACACCCAGGAGAACGCAGAGGAAGCGCAAATCCTCTAACGGAGACTCCTCCCTGAGCATCACAGGCTCAACACCAGCTGAAGAAAAGCCTCCCTTTAATGCTGATGCCTTCAACGATTATCTTATGAAAAACATGAATGAACTAGTCAACAACACTGTCAAGAACATCAGAATAAGACAAAATCAAGACATGGATCTCTACAGCAACCTCACCAAACAACAGCATCCATTGGACCACTGACCGGGCTAATGTAGGGCTCGGCCTCCACTACAGGTGGAGGAAAACTATAAACGAACGAACGACTGTGTGTTTGTTTCTGAACTGGACGTGATTGTCTGTGGTCCTTGGCAGGACTTGAATTATTTATCCCTGCTACTATTTCTGGTACTTTGATTCCTGGTTTGGTGAACTGTGATGTGTCAGTGACACCAGCTTTACTGCAGTTTAATTCCACTTCATAAATGAAATCAAGTAAGCACATTCCTGGATTATATGGGATGGTTTTAGCTATCTTCAGCACCCTGTCAGAAAATTGACATAGGGCTGATATATAGCCAATGATGTCAACGACATGCACTGGTGACATCTCACCATCCTGTGTGACCCAGTTTGAGTTTTCTAGGCTAGCTAACAAGGTTTTCTTAATAGTGGAAATATCTGATGTTATATCTCCTAGATCTGAGCCTGAGTGTGTTTGCATAAGGAAGTCTACAATTTTGTGTAATTCTGGGGTTATACACCAATAAAATTCTTGCCTCCCGAGAATTTCCTGAGAAATTCTGCCTTAAATTCCTCGAATTTTTGTGGCTCTTATCAGTTTATCAGAACGTAATAAATTACCGGCAGGGCATCGTTCTTGGTTCATTCTAGCTGAAAAACAGCTATTTTCCCTTTCTCGTCCGTAATGTTTCGCCTAATGAAATACTGCTGGCAGTGTTCAGTGAGGGTGTTCACGTCTATTTTGTCTTTTTCTGTACCAGAGAATTTTGGTAGTTCACTCTCTTCATGACAAATGTACACTGGAAAGGGATTATTACTGGAATTCTGTGGAGAAAGCATTGCACTCGTGCTTACTGTTTTTGTGTTATCCATCTTTACAATTTTTGGTTTGCAATCGTCATTTACTGGCAATTTATATGTTTTTCCTGACCTTAATACTCTATGGTCTATGTTATAGTAGACGTGAGGAAAATTTGTGTAATGTTCACTATTTACATCTGAAAATTCTGACCAAGTGTCATCATTTACTTCAACGTATGTTGAGTCTGTTTGTTGTTTTTTATCTAGCTTATGTTTTGTTTCCTGAGTTTGGTTTTCTGCTGGTTCCTCTGTATTTGATGGTGTCTCGATATTTATATTATGTTGATCGTCTTTTGGTGTTTGTGTAAGAGATACAGTTGATCCTTCGGGCACTAATAATGGAACTCTACTCAGCATAATGGGACCACTTACTACTTTATATGTTACCCATCTCACATATGTCAGTGTAAATTGTGTAATTGTGTAATTGGTGAATTGTTAACTAATACAACCTTGGTTAGAATAAATTACTCACTAGAACAGTTGTGGAGATACAGCCGTGGTATGACGAAAGAGGTGTTGTTGCTGAAGGTCAACACGTCAGCATCGTTGTTGTCATCACTGAGGTAGGCAGATACTCGCTCTAGACGTCTCACACTTCCTGTTGAGGTGGGTCCTTGTTATGATGCGTCAGCGCACGATGTCGTCACTGGAATAGGCAGACAGGCTGGCAGAAAGGCTGACAGACAGGCAGGTGCGGCAGGCCGTTGTTTTCAAGCACTTGGGCTGACTGGCGTGTTATGATGATCTTGCAGTGTGTGGGCCCGTGCTTTGCTGTGGTAGTTGTGGTGATGGTGGTGGGGGTTGTGGTGAAGGTGGGGATCGTGGTGGTGGGTGGTGGAGGTCAGCAGTGTCTTAGCTCATCATGCTGGGTCAGACTGCTAGCGCCATTCCTCCCTTGTCACTCTTCTTTGTTGTTGTTCGTATTTTCTCACCTCTTCGTTTGCTTCTTATTTCGTAGAGTTGAGGTGGTTAGGACGAGACGTTAATCGGCTTTATTTACCGCTGCTAAGTGGTCGTAGTGGGTACATTGTTACCGCTTCACACCAATCTCGGTGACGTAGTTTTTCGTAGATGGGGTTCGTGGTTACCGCTGCACACCAATCTCGGTAGCGTGGTCGGAGGTACTTGTTGGGAAGTCGATGATGGGTTATTTAATACAACCAGAATAAAGTCGTGAGACGTATTATCAACGAAGGTGAGTTACAGGACTCTTGGGTTACTGAGTTTTATTGTAGATTTATCTTGATAGCGATTTACAATGATCTTAGCGTGACAGCCAGTCTCCCCCTTCTCCTTACTTTGCCCTAATTGTGCTCTAGGTCATTCTCTTATCCCCTTCTCTCCCTTTCTGATGTGAAGGGCTTCTGTCTCCCATTATATACAGGTGGGAAAGGATGTTTAGGTAAGGTAGTAGTGTCTAATCGATCTCCTGTGGGCTTCCACGTGTTTGAATACATCATGAGTTTCTTGCTTGTTTAGACTACGAGGATATTTTGAGAAACATCATATGTTAGGATTCTTGATAGTCTGGGACAACAGACTGTGTACAAATATCATGTGAAATCAGACGCTACATCCTGTACATTGTGTTATGAGATATATACTAATGCCTATATAATATCTACACCCATACTGGTTCTTCTCTGGCGATCTTTCATTTGTTTTCGGTTTAACCCAAGCCAGGTGGCTTCAGGCGATCGGACTACCACTCGAACTGGGCGTGACAACTGGTCTGCAACAAAATTATCTTTGCCTTTGAGGAATTATATGTCATAGTTGTATTCTCGCATTTCCAGAATCCATCGGTTCATTCTTGGTGATTTAGTCCTGCGTTTGAATATGCTGGTTAGAGGTTGGTGATCTGTGATCACTGTGAACCGTGTACCCCATAATTAATGATGAAAGTTTCGGCATGCGAGAACTATTGCTAGAGCCTCTTTGTCTGTGGTTGAATATCGAGACTCGCAAGGGGTCAATTTTTTTTTAGAAGTACCCGATTGGCTTGTTGGTACCGTCAGCTTGAACTTGACTAAGGACTCCCCCAATGTGTGTGTTACTGGCATCCGTAGTAAGAATGAATGGCTGATCTACTCTAGCTCTAACTAAAACAGGGGCATTGGTAAGGCAAGATTTGAGATGTTCAAATGATTTCTGACATTCGCCCGTCCAGTGAAAGGTGGTTCGCGATTTTGTCAAATTGGTGAGTGGTGTAGCGACTCGTGCGAACGACGGTACATGTTTTCAATAGGATCCACACATTCCGAGGAATCATCTCTCTTCCTTCACGGCAGTGGGTGGCTTCATTTTCACTATGGCTTTATATTTTTCGGATCCGGTTTACTTCCCTCTGCCGAAATCTGGTGACCCAGGAAGGTCACATCCTTACATCCAAATTCACACTTACTAAGATTTTGTTTTACTCCATTACTAGCAAGCAGCTCGAAAAGTTGTTTTAAACGATCCAATAGGGTAGGAAAACTGGGGGCCCATAAGATTAAGTTTTTGACCCAACCCTTCTGTAGAAGAGGTGTTAGCAAATTGACCATTTGTCGTGAGAAGATTGCAGGGGAACAGTTGAGACCAAAAGGAAGGCGACGAAAACGATAGAGAGCCACACCATCGCTGAAAGTAGTAAGATCACGACTCTCCTCATCTAATAAAATTTGAAAGTATGCCTCTTGCATGTCCAGAGTGACATAATATTGATGTCCAGCTGCTTGTTCCACTAATTCATCTAGCCGCGGAAATGGGTAGACATCGGCTGCGAGATGCTGGTTTACATGGCGGTAATCGAGGCACATTCGTTTACTACCATCGGGTTTATTAACCAAGACGATAGGTGATAACCAGGCTGCTGTGGATCTTTCAATGATCTCTCTATCCTCCATGTCCTTCAGCATATCAGTGATAATTTGTTTTGCTTGAACTGGATAGCGATACATTGGGCCTCGACTGGACTGAGGATTTTCGACTTTAATATGAGCTGGAGGACCTTTGATCAGACCTAATTCTCCTCGGTCAAGGATAAATAGAGGGTCATACTCTAGAATTAATTCAGTTAATTCTTTTCGCTGGTCATTAGTGAGTTGTTGCCATTTCTGTTCATCAATCAAAGCTTTCAGTTTCTGACAACGGGTACCGTTTTGTTTGACGTGATCATACTCTGGGAGAAGGTCGTTTTGTATTTTAGTGATGTTAATTTTGTCAGGGATTGGGATGGTCACTCTCGTACGAACCGATGATGGTACCTTTTCGTAACTTTTACCTTTTTGGTGGGGTTAATGAGTGGAACGTAGATGTTGTTTGCCTCGTTTACTTGGACCAAATAAGGATGACTATTATGACTAATTCTAGGCTGTGGGTAGATGATAAGATTAGTTGTTGGATCCTCTTTCACAGGTACGGACACAAATTTAGATTGGTAAGGGTCTAACTGTAAGGTCGTAAGGAGGTTAACCTGCGAGAAGGTTTGTTTTGGATTAGATAATTCTACTGGTTCAACTCTGACTCTCCTCACCTTGTTTTTCTGTTGGCAGATGTGATTCACCACATAAGGGGCACCACCCCAGATCATAACTCTCTTCACTCCATCCCACATGAGCGAAGCTTGGCTCAACACGTCACATCCCAGGAGGATGTCAGTACTAAGGTAAACGAGTTTAGTACTACCGGGACCCACTGCTTGTGTACTTTCTCGTCACCGACCGCTATTTCAACTCGCAACATTCCTAATATTCTCAGAGGTGCGCCTGTGACTCCTTGTAAGTGCGGCGGATTTCGACGTATGTTCAGTTCTCCCCCGATCCGTTTGAATGCGGACTCCTTGATTAAAGTGTAGCTACTGCCGGTGTCCACGACAGCTTCTAACATCTTCCCATTTGTTATTACACTGATAGTGGGAGATGTTTGGCCGCCGGCTAGTCATAACTGCTGAGACGGTTCACGAGCTACTTTCGGAGAGACGCTTTGAGCTATGGTGTCGTGACTATGTCCAGGACACCCGCGTTCACCTCGCCGACATCCGGGTCTGCGACAATCAAAACAGTGTCCAGGAGGGGGTTTTCGCCAACAATCTCGGAGGTTGTGAGATGTAGTTCAACAATGAGCACAGTACTTGTCTCTATATGCATACCTTAGGGTTATTAGGCCGTCCCTTATCTGCTTGTGCCAGGTTAGACTTAAGCTCACGGATCTGGCGCTTTAGATCCTTTACTACGTCTTTCGGTCCGTCTGGATTCGAAATGTTACTCTGTTTAGGTGAGGTAGGTGATAATTGGTTGCCTACCTCCCTGTCTTTCATGCTTCTCTCGGAAGGCAACATATTAACCTGAGAGGCTGACTCACTTCTAATAGTTGGCGTTCATTCTCTATTCGGTCAATGAATTTTTTTAATGGGTATTCATCATCTAGAAAACCTTCAAGTTTACCCCTTGATGGAAGAGGTAATCCATACCACAATTTACGCTTGATAGTTTTGTCTCGGTTAGGGAATCTCTCTCCGGGAAATTTGTGTTCAATGGCCGCATGTTGGCAAATAAAGCTGTGCGTAAAGGCCTGAGGTGATTCTACCCAATCATAGCAAGCTGAATCCAGTTCCTGCCATGCCCGATCAATACTCACTTCAATAGCAAACTCTGATCTAAGGACTGCCTTGAATGTTAGCCACGTGGTTACTCGATTTTTAGTCTGATGAAAACGGGCAATTCCGAGCTCACTCGACTCTTCGCAATTTGTATGCACATTCCATCATCTTGGCTACACTGCTCTGCCGCTTCAAAAAATATTTCCAGGCGAGCTGCCGCATTAATACCCTGTAGTTGACCCAGTTCTAGAGTTGGAATATCCCGTGGTCTTGCGAGATTCTCATTACCCGACATTGTTAGAAATCGATCCGGAGTCTGAGGACAGGCTGAACTCGGGAAAAACTGCTGCGCTTCAATCTGATCAAGCTCATCGTCCTCCTTAATCTGAATATCTACACCTTGCCAACTCATGGTGGTACCAAAGGAACACCTCTTACTTCTATTAGTTATTTATTATATTAGGCCAGATACCCTCTTATCGCTGTCAACAATTTATCTTTTACCTTACTCCTTGCCTGACCAGTGCACTCCATCTGCTAGCGATCCCGCATAGAAGGCTGTTTTAAACTGGATTACCCTTTGCTTTGCTTTACCTTTTAGCTTCTGATGGATGGCATTTTGGAAGGTTCGGTAACCCTCAGAGGAGATTGGGGTGTCTCCCTGGTAGATACGGGGTTCCACTAAGCACATACGAACTTCTGCTCCACAGTCCCTCTCTATGACTTCTGCAATTTGTCCAATATCATACGCTATTTGGCCTGGAGTCGTATGCCAACTTATGTCATTGCTTCCTATCCAGAGTATACACAGATCATGTTGCCACTCTAGTACTCCATTTACTCGTACATCAGAGAAAAAAGTTCTGGCTTTGGCACCAGGGGCCCGATACACTTTCAGTTCCACGTCAGAATTAATATTCAATGACTGAGGTATCTGACTGTGACCTACTAAAGATACTCTAAACATTCTGCTCTTACACTTTTAACTGTGGGAATATACCGATCAATTTTCGGTTTTATCACTTCAATGAAAATTTTATCATCTAGGAGTTCTCAATATAAGATCAAGTGGGCCTCTAGTATGTTATTACCAAATCAATCTAAATCCCACCGCTTTTGTCACCAGTGTCGTGATGTGATTTTTACATACTATTTATGGTTGGAAATCCCACCGCTATAACACCAGTGTCGTGATGAAAAATTTCAGGGTTGTCCCTCTAAATAAAAAAAAATTATTTATTACTACAGCTGTTACCAGTGTATATCCAAGGTTTTTATTCTATTTAAATTATGAAGATTTAACTGATTACTACCTGTAAAAGATTTTAAAATTTTAAGGAAGGCCTCGTTGATTTACTAACACTAGGAAGAAATACCAACATGTGGAAGTAAGTAAAATATCAGTAGGCTGCCACCACCCAGCGTTTGCCAGGAAAGAAATTATTAGTCCC
>JAGKTI010034004.1:0-7500 GCA_018397915.1 Birgus latro | reverse complement strand
TAATTTTTAGCAATGAATAGCTCGGTCCTTCATCCCTCAGTACCCTTGGGATTTCTTTCTCTCGGGACCCGTCGTGGAAAGATCACACAACCTTCCTCGCAAAATCCGCTTCCGAGAGGCTGGATGTGCCAAGCCGGACCCTGTACTATATTTTATATCCACACTTTTTTTTGTTGTTTTTCTTCTTTTTTTTGATGATGAAAGGAAGGAAGGAAAACAAATTAAAGAAAGAAAAAAATCATTGCATCTAACTTTAGGTGTCTTCTTTCTTTTTTTTTACTTTATACAGAAGTCTTCTATGTCCTAACCTTCTATAACCTCATTAACCCCATCCTAACCCCCAACAGGCCAAACCCAAGACCGGGATCCTGACGCGGGGTGAGGTGGGGTTGCTGGTGTGGCGGCGGCAGGAGGGGGGCGTTGTCGGGGTGGGGGAGGAGGGGGTTGTGGGGTCGAGGCTCAAGACCCCATCCCTCCCCGTCTGGGTCACACGATGCAATGACATCTACGGCATCCTGTTCAACCCCAATAAGGATCTAACCAGGGACTATCACGCTGAGAATAGGTGGGTTTGGAGGGGTTGTGGAGGGTAGGGAGGGGGCTTGGAGGGGTTGTGGAGGGGTTGTGGAGGGGTTGTGGAGGGTAGAGAGGACGTTAGAAGGAGTATGGGGTTCAGTGGAGGGGTGGAAGATTCGGGAGAGAGGGATATAAGTATATGGTGTTTGTGTCACTCAATGTAATTACGTTTAAGGGTTTTGAAGGGGTTGCTACGGGTTGGGGGGAGGGCGGAAGGATGGTGTGTGTGTGTGTGTGTGTGTGTGTGTGTGTGTGTGTGTGGGTGGGTGTGTGTGTGTGTGTGTGTGTAATACCACGCAGAGAATGGCTGAAGTTCGGGGGTTGTAAGTGGGTGGGGATGGGTGTGGGGTTGTGAGGGGAGGGCAGGAACCGTGAGGAGGGGGATGGCATGTGCGGGGAAGGGATGGATGGATGGATGGTTGGATAGATGGATGGATGGATGGATGGATAAAAAAATGTAACTAAATCAATTCTACCTTAACCCAAGCCTGTAACCACTACCACCTTCAGTGCTAAGTTGTAGCGATAAATAGCACTAGAATATGATGCTAGTCACGAAGTGCTATGCAAGGAGGTGGAAAAGTATTTCTGTATTTTTCTGCGTCTGATCTTCGGGAAATAAGCTGAAGAAGAACGAAAATTTGGACAACGTTAAAGTAATGATGATGATGATGATGATGATGATGATGATGATGATAAAGACAGGATTATGAAAGAGTTAATTATACATGACGATGATGATGATGATGATGATGACGATTTCGGTGATGATGATGATGACTTACTATTATTCACAAAAAGAACTAGACACACACTAACCTCCCCCCCCTTCCCTGCAGATTTGACCTGTACTACTACTCCTCAACGTCAAGCCAGGGCCAGGTCACCATCATCACCATCGACACCAGAAACCAGACTACCAAGGACGAGTACCAGCTGCACCCAATGGAGAACCTCATACATACCAAGTCAGTAAGAATGATGATAATGATAATAATAATAATGATAATGATAACAATAATAATAATAATAATAACAGTAACTGCAGCGACAACAATACTCATACTAATAATCATAATAATAATGGTGATAATAATAATGATAATAATAATGATGATAATAATAATAATAATAATAATAATAATAATAATAATAATAATAATGTCACCAGATCAAAGGCATTAAAAGAATTCGCAACACAGGATCATAATCAAACCCACTAAACCCCTTTATCCCTTTAATTAGGCTTGCAACCACCGGACGATTTTATTAATCTTGGGAGACTTTCTGAACTGGAGGGGTTCAATATAGCCTTCATTAAACTAATTTAATAGCGTCGTTCTCGTAAGACTAAAAAAAAAAAAAAAATCAGGGGAGAGAAAGGGTTCAGAGTGAGTGATCAACGAGGCAGGTAGTTTATGTGGCTACCCGTGTTTCGAAACCCGTCATTCGAAGCATTACAACTCGCAGCCTCCTTTCATTCGTTCAGTATCATACGTATTACCATTTTAAGGCAACAGTCGAGTACTTACCATCATCTTGTAGGCGCAGTGTTGCTTCCTATCCTTGTTCTGATGCTGTAGACTGCTTTCTGTATCGTGGTATCGGGATTCCCACACAGTTTCACCACAGAATATGTTCGTTGCACCTGGATATATCAATTTGTCGCTATCAAGGAAAACGTACCACTACACTCGTCCCGTTCACCTCTTACTCAGGGGAAAATTATAATGCTGTCACTTTTTCCTTCAGTTCCGTTAGTTTTGATTGTCCACGGTCGTCCTTGGATCATTGTATCATTTTATTAATGGCTTCGTAGACTGAAGGCCGCATCTGCACACCAATTTACACTATTTTATTCACTGGCCGGAAATGTTAAAGTCTGTCCTCACCACGGGAAACGGAGCAACTCACCTCGGTTTGTTTACTTCAGCAGCCTCGGGAAATGTTAGAATTTAGCCACTTTTTCTTCATTTTCAGCTGCTTTCACTGGTCCACGGTTGTCACTGGGTATTCGTGTAAGTGTGGAATTGGTAGAATATACGCAGGAATGACGGAGAACGGGAATATTAGCCAAAATGTTCAGCTGCTGTCACTAACCGCTTCACTAGATCGGGTTACTGAGGTGGTGAGATGTGGCAATTCCCCTGCATCCCCTTCCCCTCCCAACCCCCTCACCTCACATTCCACAGCATCACTTACCCGAAATATCCTATTTATCCACTAATTAAAGACCCTGTATTGCTCATTAGGAGCGTAGGGACCCTGGGTTAGGCTACTTAGACCCCTGAATAAGTAATAAATGAACTATAAATCACCCAGTTAGTCCCACATACCATAATCTTGACTAAAGAACGAGAAGGCTGTGTTGTCGGGGCCATTGTGGATGAACTCAGGGATTAGGCGTCTTCTTATCGATAAATGAGACAAAATTATGGAATAACAAAAAAACATTATTGTAAACATAACTACGCATTATGACACACCTAGGTTTTGTTGCGTAGTTTTTTTTTAACCACCTTATAATATGACGTAAATTTTATTCTACACTCACACACACACACACACATGTCCAGTAGCCCAGGTTCTGTTCATTAGTTCTCTGTTCTTCATTAATTTTTGTTCTTTCTCGCAGGTGGCAGGGAGCGGACGTGAGCTGGAACGGAGCGACCCCGTACGTGTAACCTTCGCACCAAAACAACGCAAAACAACGTACTTCATAGGCTCAGCTCCTCGTCGCTTACATCTTTTATTTCTTTAGTATTGCGTCCTCCCGAAGCTTTATATTATTGTTTTTAGGTCTTCCACGTTGTTTCCTATTTTCTGGTTAGGCTGTATTACTGTAGGAAGCTTTTGCTTATCACTGTAAGGCAAAATCGTAAAAAAAAAAAAAAAAACGGGAAATTCCATGTTCCTTGTAGTGATTAGCACACCGTATTCATGTCTTTTGTTTTTGTGTCTAATATAGGGAAAAAATGATATTTCGTTCATAAAATAATGAGAAAAACAAGAAATATTTTGTAATGAAAGTTTGGGAAATTAAGAGAGACTAGACTTGAACCTTAAAATGTCCTCGTGGTTAAGGGACCCTGTCCTCCTTTTCTGAGATTATGGATTTGTGTTTTAGTGTAAATTACCTGTCTGGAAATATTTCAACCAATGGAGCAGTGCGTTCAATCAATATTTCTTTTATTTATGCATTTGCTGCTATGTAATAGTCAAATTTTTTCAAACAGGAACATTTAGTAAGAAAACCATGGACGTTATAAGTTTAAACGATAGGACGCCGTAGGAAGAGGGAAAGATATAGAGGAGGATTGTATCAGAGATTAGCATTTGTACGTATATATGTGAAAAGACGAGAATAACGTCAAGCTTCCGTACAGTTATAAGGAAAACCTACCTGCCCGATGTGTAGGTGATAAATGTCACGAAAGCGAAGTTTGTCTGCCAGCGTTGCAGCGTGAAGAGGACGAGGCGGGAGGGGGTGCGGAAGGTGGGGGTCACTGGTTCAAAGGAAAATACACCTCCGTACCAGTTACACCCAGAATTAGGTATGTGGCATGGCCGCTGTGTATCTTGTTTATCTTACCAAACGACACTTCTTGATTGGTACATATGAGCCATGGAAGATTCAGTGCCTAGGTAAGGGATTAAATACGATTCGATGGAGATTCAGATCCCATTCTTTTTTACTTCCTGCCTCAACCTGGAGCTCCGACCATTGAGGACTATTTATTTATTTATTGGCTTATTTATCTGATGTCTTGAGTGTCCCCGAGTAATAAAGAGAGGCAGAAGGGTATGTTGGAGTTAATGTTGGGATATTGAGTATTGTGAGCATTTTCTAAGACTGTAAATGGGGACTGTTTTCAATTTTATTAATTGATTTACTTACTGTGAAAGGAAGGAGGCTTATTTCAGTGAGCATCGGACATTTTCACGCGGCACAATAGAGTGTCTTTTGTGTGGAGTCTGCGCTGATTGAGTTGCGTTTTTTTTTTTTTTTTTTTACGCTGCAGTGACGTTCTTCGTTCTATACCGAATGTTGACCCAGTTATTGACCCCATTGTAATTACAGTGTGGCAGGATTCGTCAGCGAAATTTTACTGTCATTATTGCTCAGGTTACGATGGAAGATGTATTTATGATCAATCCCGTTGTAACTTAAGATATGATTTTATAGGAAGAACTACGCAAGGGAAGATTTTTGCTCCCCTTTCCCTGATCGTCCTGGAGAAAAAAACAGATATAGCCAGCACTAATTTTCGCCCCTTAAGTAGGATTTATTTGGGAAGTTAGAATGGAAGGCTGAGGAAGATTAGACGGGAGGCAGAGGAAGATTAGACAGGAGGCAGAGGAAGATTCGACAGGAGGCTGAGGAAGATTAGACAGGCGTCTGAGGAAGGTTAGACAGGCGGCTGAGGAAGATTAGACAGGAGGCAGAGGAAGATTCGACAGGAGGCTGAGGAAGTTTAGACGGGAGGCAAAGGACGATTCGACAGCCTCCTCGTCTTTCCTGCAAATCAGAGCCTGAGTTACGGATAGGGGGTTGACCGTAAGTGCGTTTGTGTATCCAGAATAACGCCTTCAGAATCACCTGTTGCATTAGCCTTCAAAAACACCTGTTGCGTTAGTAGCTGTATTTTTCTGGTCATAGTTTTAGAAGTGTAGTAAGGATGGGTTAATATTTCGAGGTCAAAGGTTACGATTTGATCAGGTAACGCAGAGGATGTTTATCAGTAAGGAACAGGTGTATTATTATTATTATTATTATTATTATTATTACTGTTATTACTATTTCTATTGTTATTATCATTTTATTATTACATTTACTACTATTAATACCACTATTACTCTGCTACTACTGCTTCTACTACTACTACTGCTACTACCATTATTACCATTATTTTTAATATTATTTCCCAGCGACTAGGTAACGCAAAGTATATTATCAGGAAGGAATAGGTGTAGTTATTATCTTGCTTGAAGAGATAGTGAAGGTGTTCGACTCTAAGGTGGAGACGGTCAGCCCTAAATTTAAAGCGAACTAAGCAAGAGGGGAGATTTTAGGACTCCCTTTCTTGATTCCCAGACCACGAAGGAGGGACCGAGTCTTCCTTTTAAGATTTAGGTCTTTAATTCTCAGCCTTTATTGTCAATCCTTTATTCTCAGTCTTTATTGCCGTGTTCAAGGCTTCTGAATTTAATGCTGGGCTGGTCCGATGAATAAAACTCTTTGCCTATCCAGTGATTATTCTAGACAGTCCGTATTCGTGTTCTTGTCTTCTGAGGGAGCTCCTTAACACCTTTTCCTAAGCGATTTATTTTGTTTATTACACCTTATTGTCATTTTCCCCTGTGACATCAATCCATCCAGTATCGCCTTATTCTGCATAAACAACGTACAGAATGATATTAACCAGCCATATTCAAAAATAAATCGCTAAGCAAGAGGTGCTAGGGAGCTTCCTCAACCGACCACACTACGGGTCCATGTGTCTGAGTCACCGTAGGCTGCAGAGACCGAGACCGCCTAACACCTTTTCCTTACCGATTTATTTTTGCATATAGCTCGTTATTGATCATTTATGTGTTATTTTTCAAAGATGTAGACGATATAGAAGAGGGCAGCAAGTGTAGAGTGGAAAATAAATCGGTAAGGGAAAGGTGTTAGGGAGGATACTTAACACTTTTTCCTTAGCGGTTAAATTTTGTATATAGCTCGTTATCAACCACTTATGCTAGAGGGCAGCAAAGTGTAGAAGGGAGAAATAAATCGGTACGGAAAAGGTGTTTGGGAGCTTCCTTACCTGTCGAGAATATGGGCCTCTCAGAAAGGTTATATATATGGTACTTTCGCGTCCTCTCTGTATCCGAGCCAAGATAAGACTGATAACACTGATAACGTATTTGTGTGACATATCCTTCCCCCATATAGGTATAAATCTGCACATAGTTTGGCAAGGAGGAAGAAAATGGGGGAGAAGAAAATTGTTTATAAATGCTACGTAGCCTAATTTTGGTAGGCTGTACTTCCCACTGTAACATATCATTCCCCTGTAGATACAAAAATATAAATGATAATGATAAGCACATAGTTTGGCAGGAAAGATGAAACTAGGAAAGCGATGTTAGAGAGACGCGCTCTCAAAGTCGCTTAATTTGTCCTTGTCCCCTTTCCTGTCAAGAAAAATATATACCTAACACGTTTGATGAGAATCCAGGAGTAGGCATAAAGGCACATGTTATAGATCTGCAGAAGTGAGAGCAGAAAAAGAATTAGTAAAGTAGAAAGCCAGTGGAGAGGAAAAAAAAAAAAGGCTCTAGTCTGTTTTCCGTCCACGAGCTGCAGTGCAAAAATCCACTGAAGTCTGATAAAAATGCCAAGATGCTTCTCTCTCTCTCTCTCTCTCTCTCTCTCTCTTTCTCTCTCTCTAAGTGGTGACGTTCTGAGAATCTTCCTCCACATCGCTATATTTTTGCGTGTATAGAAAGCTGTATGTAATCTATATATATATTGAGAGAATAAATGGTTAAGTGNGAAGTCTCATAAAAAAACCCAAATACTTCTCTCTCTCTCTCTCTCTCTCTCTCTCTCTTTCTCTCTCTCTAAGTGGTGACGTTCTGAGAATCTTCCTCCACATGCCTATATTTTTGCGTGTATAGAAAGCTGTATGTAATCTATATATATATATTGAGAGAATAAATGGTTAAGTGGATTATGATTTGATTTACCTGTTAAGAAAATTTTGATGGGGGAGCTTGGAGTGGGGTGATGATGATGGTGATGGTGATGATGATGATGATGGTGGTGATGAATATGACAGTAATGATGCTGCTGATGATAGAGAATTTCAAAGTCGATGATGATGATAAAGATAATGATGATGATGATGATGATGACGATGATGATGATGATAA
>JAGKTI010034003.1:0-11551 GCA_018397915.1 Birgus latro | reverse complement strand
ATCATCCTTCCCTCCTCTTTTCTACTCTGATGGCTCTGTAGCTATTTCTTCTACTGATAAAGCAGTTCTCTTTGCTCAGACTTTTTCCTCCAATTCTACCTTAGACGATTCCGGTGCTGTTCCTCCATCACTTCCCCCCTCAGACTTCCTCATGACTGGCATTAAAATTTCTTCAGCTGATGTATTTTCTGCCATCACTGGCCTCAATATTAACAAGGCATATGGGCCTGATGGAGTCCCTCCTGTTGTCCTCAAAAACTGTGCTTCTGTGCTTACACCCTGCCTATGTAAACTCTTTCGCCTTTGTCTCTCAACTTGTACCTTTCCTTCTTGCTGGAAGTTTGTTTGCATTCAGCCAGTCCCAAAGAAGGGTGACCATTCCCAACCCTCTAACTATCGTCCAATTGCTTTAACATCCTGTGTATCAAAAGTTTTCGAATCAGCTCTTAACAGAAAAATTTTAAAGCATCTTTCCTGTCACAACCTTCTTTCTGATCGTCAGTATGGGTTCCGTCAGGGACTCTCCACTGGCGATCTTCTCACCTACCTTTCAGACTCCTGGTCATCCTCCTTTCGGGACTTTGGCGAAAGCTTGTCATTGCACTTGACATCTCAAAGGCTTTCGGTCGAGTCTGGCATAAATCTTTGATTTCCAAACTGCCCTCTTATGGTTTCTATCCTTCTATCTGTGCCTTCATCTCAAGCGTCCTTTCTGGTCGTTCTATAGCTGCTGTTGTAGACGGCCATCGTTCTTCTCCTAGACCTATCATCAGTGGTGTTCCTCAGGGCTCTGTCCTATCACCAACTCTCTTTCTTTTATTCATCAATGACCTTCTAAGCAGTACATCTAACCCTATCCACTCATATGCTGATGATTCCACCCTTCACCTTTCCATTCGATTTCCGCAACGTCCATCTCAGCAGTTACTTCAGCAAACAAGGGATGAGGCTATGGCACACCTAATGTCTGACTTGACTCATATCTCTGATTGGGGTAAAAATAATCTTGTTATTTTTAATGCATCAAAAACTCAGTTCTTACACTTATCAACCCGACAAAATCTTCCTCAAAATTACCCACTTATGTTTAGTAATGTCCAGCTCAGTCCTGCATCATCCTTGAACATGCTAGGGGTTTCATTCTCTCGGGATTTGTCTTGGAAAGAACATATTACATCTCTTGTGAAATCTGCTTCCAAGAGATTTGGTGTGCTGGGCCGATTCCGAGCTTTCTTTACCCCTGCACAGATGCTGACCTTGTACACGGGTTTTATTCGCCCTTGTATGGAGTACAACTCTCATGTGTGGGGAGGCTCCCCACATGCGGTTCTTCTCAATAGGGTGGAGTCAAAGGCTTTTCGTCTCATTAACTCTCCTCCTCTAACTGATTCCCTTCAACCTTTGTCCCTTCGCTGCACGGTTGCTTCTTTATCTCTCTTCTATCGCTACTTCAATGGTCACTGTTCCTCTGAACTGTCTGCTTGCATCCCTCCACCTCTACGACGGGCACGTAGTACCCGTCTAGCAACAAACTCTCATCCCTTTTCTGTCCAACTCTCTAATGCAAGAGTTAACCGTTACTCCCAGTCCTTCATTTATGCAACTGGTCAACTCTGGAACTGTCTTCCTCTGTCTGTATTCCCTGCTTCCTATGATCTCCAATCTTTCAAACACAGTGTGTCCAGGCATCTCGAAATGAATGGATCTTGAATTTGACTCTCTTTTGTATTGTTTTTACTTTTTCTTGGAAGGAACAGTATGCGGGCCCATGGCCCTTGGTTCCTTCCTCCTTGCATAAAAAAAAAAAAAAATATCAAGGCCTTCATTGCACCAGCTACTTTCCTTCATTGTGTCAGTGTACTTTCCACTTCTCTTGTACATTTTCCTCTCTCTTCTATCACCATACCCAGATATTTGAACTCTCACTAATTGCAGTCTCTCTCCATTCACTGTAACATCACACTGGGATTCACCTTCTCTCTCAATAACCATCACTCTACCCATTTCTATATTTATTCTCAAGGCATGACGCTCATAGACTTTAGCAAAACTCTGCACTAGTCTACCCAGTTCTTGTCCGGTATTTGCAAGTAGTACTGCATCATCAGCATACAACAAAATAATTTGAGACATTGCATCCACCACCATTTATTACCAACACCATCCCTCTCTTCATTACTTGTGTTTTTCCTTCTCTCATCATCCCATCCATATATATATATACTGAACACCCACGGGGACATCACACAACCTTGTTACACATCCGCACTGCTCGTGAACCGTTCACTTCGATGCCCATTTACCCATACACATGCATCATTACCATCATAAAAACTCTTGATGGCACCTAGCAGCTTACCATCTACACCATACATTGGCAAAACCTTCCACAATCCTTCTCTGTCTACTTAGTTGAATGCTTTTTCCAGATTCATGAATACTATAATCACCTTATATTCCTTCTCACTAGCCTTCTCCACTATCTGTCTTGCCGCAAATATTTGAACCACACATCCTCTGCCACTTCTAAAGCCACCCTGTTCATCACTCACTAGGACTTCTGATATCTCTCTTACTTTCTCTATGATTATTCTCCCACATACCTTCCCTGCCACACTCAATAAACTTATGCCACAGTAATTCTTGTACTCACTTCGCTGACCTTTATTTTTGTACAATGGTACAATCACAGCCTTTTCCACTCTGCTGGCACAGTTTCACTCATCCATGCCTTCTTACATATCACCAATTTGCACTTCATTCCGCTCTCTCCACTAGACTTAATCATTTCAGCATACACCTCATCAAACCCAGCTGATTTCCCACTGTTCAGCCGTTTAACAGTGTTCTTCACCTGAAGAAGTGTCATGTTTCCTGGCACTGCATTCTTTCTCTGCACTACATATCTATCTAATATATATATATATATATATACTAGCTGGGTTACTCAGTGTTGCCCAGGTCAAAGAGGGGAACACTCTAATCCTATTTCTTCTAGTTCAGTCTTTTTTTCTACTCCATAAAGACCATGTACAGTAGCTCCCAAAAGTATCGTTAAAGTGTGGTGCGGAGAATGGCAAAATGAACAGAATGAAACATTATTCCCGGCCACTTGCCGTCTCGGTAAGGTTGGTACGCGTGGTTAGCCATCGTAGGTGGTACTGCTAATAAGCAAATCAACGCCACTGTGTGACTGCAAACATCCATCAACTTGTAAATGGTAACAGTTCAGTAATATTTATACCTGTGTTAAACAATGTAACCCATTACTTACACACATTATGTTGTGATAAATGCATCTTGGGAAACATAGTAACTGCGGCGGGCAGAGTTGCCATGTTCGAATATAAAGTGACTGCGATGGACTGAGTTGTCATGTTCGAATATAAGTGAAGGAATGAATTCTCCGAGCTAGACCTATATTAGACCATATAGCCCTGATAGGGTGAAGAGTGCGCTAACTTTCAGCTGAGTAGCTACCCGGGTGGGGAGCAAAATCACTACCTCACGGTCCTGAGCTACGCACGCCACTACTGAGTCACCCAGCCCACCTTGAATATAAGGGGAACTCAGACTATTAAAAAGCATGAGAAAAATACCCATCACAATTCTTTCGTTATCACAACTACAAATAGATTACCAATGCAGAGGTTAATAATAGCCTATAGGTTCTGCATGTCGGGCAATTTTAACCACATCATTATTTATACATACTACCCGTATGTAGCGATATCTCAGTTTCGGAAGGTATTGTGGTGTGGTGTTTCGTTACGTGGAGTCAGACTTCGTCCAGCAGCGGTGGCGGCAACATCTCGTCTCCTCTCTCACCATGGCCTCATCTGCTTCTGCCTACGACCCGTTGAGGGGGGCAAACCACAGCAGTACTGGGCCTGCTGGAGGAGAGTTAATCCAAGGCACTGTGAAGTGGTTCAGCGTAGGGGCGGCGTACGGGTTCATTCGGCGCCAGGACACTGGTGCTGATGTATTCGTACATCGCTCTGGCATCGCTGCTCCCTCTCCACAGTGCCCCTTGCTCTCGTTAGCTAAGGGCGAGACGGTCGTTTTCCACGTCGTCCAGACTCCGAAGGGTCCCGAGGCTAGGGGCGTCACCGGGCCGGGAGGTGCTGCTGTGAAGGGCGTTGCTCCTTCATGGCGGTGCCCCTCGGCTCGTGGTGGCCGGCCGAAGGATCCCCGACGTTATGGAGGAGAGGACACGATCGTCGCCATGTGCATTGCGACGGCGAAGGCTTTCTGTGGTGGTGACAAGGAGGCGCTGCTTGTTCTTCTCCCTCAGATTTTTGAGAAGAACGGGCTGCCGCGCCTTGTCATCCCTCAGAGCTTCGCTCGTGATGCGGGGCCTGCCCTTCGTCAGGAGCGTCCCTCCTCCACGCTGCGGCCTTCCAAACCTCGCACAACACCGCGACGAAGGCTGCAGCTCGACGCTCCTCTTAACAGAGCGAGTACTTCCTCCGCCACTACTTCTGCTCCGCCTCTGGACGCCGCGCCCTTGCCTACCATGCTCGTGGACACCACACCCACCAGTGACCACCGCCCGCCGTCAGCAGCTTCGAGGAGGACCGGCTCTCCCGATCCTTCCATCCTTCGGGATGAGGATATCCACGCCCCTCCTTCACCACCACCAGTTGCTGTCGTTCGGGCCGCGCCTTCTACTCCTGACGGTGCACCTGCAGAAGACCTCCAGGCCACTGAGGAGGCTCCTGCATCTCCGTCGCCTCCTGCACCCAGGAAAAAGAAGAGGAAGGGGAAGAAATCTCGGCCTCCAGCCGAGGAGATGGAGACAGACTTTCCATGTCTCCCACCCTCTCCTCCTCCCCCTTCCACTTCCTCTGCCTTCGACCATGACCATGATCAGGACTTCCAGCCTTCTCAGGACTCCAGCCTCCAGCCTTCTCAGACCTCCAGCATTGACCTTGCCACGCTCCTCGACCCTCAGGTCGTCGCCGATGACATTCTCGCCGGGTTGAAGAGGACATGCCCTTCACTTTATTACAAGCTCACCACCCCAGTGTATCCTCCAAATTAAATTTGTATCAGTTTCAAGTCAAGCTTCAAGCTTCCCCTGTTATTCTTTGATATTTACTCTTACGGCTCTCCACCCTGAGCCCGTGCCACACCCGTGTGGCGAATCTAATCATCATCATCATCGTTACGTGAATGGCACAGCTTCATAGTAGGTGTCGTGGCTACAAAGTTCTGGATGCAGGCGGTGGATACACTGGTTATTAGATGAATAAAAGGAGCCCCCAAAAGTGTGTTTAACCCTATATTATATATATATTACAAATATAATATCCAATATAACAATGAACCTCGCATGTCACCTCCACAATACGACTGGTGCATCAGTGACAAGTGGGTTTATACGCTGCTCTGGGGATTAGTTTCAGATAAGTTCGTTTACTGTCTTTATATTTCGTTTACCTCTACCTGCCTCTCTAATATTTTTGTGCTTTCACATTATACTGGGTGTCATATGTCTTCCAGTCATAATCACACATAATATATAAACACTTTCTCAAAATATATCAATTCAGGGAAAGCATGTATAATATTTATCTAGTGATGATAGCCTTGTGCTGACACTCGTGAAAGCATTACAGATGAACCATAGAAAGAGTAACAGTGCCTGTGTTAAAACTAACTAGTCTTACTACGTCATCATAACATCAAATATACCTACTGTATATATGACAAAGTGGTTAATATTACATTAGAAAGAAAACAGTACATAAAATCCCAGGTCATATACAGGTGTACCACCCACCAGCATGCAGGGCTACCAATTTTGTTGCCACTTCACGCAACACGTGTCAGATACATCGTCCATTGTGTTAGAATGTATAGAACTTTATTTTAACGATACTTTTGGGAGCTACTGTACTGTACCTCTTATGCTTTAGAAGAGGGGGTTATAAGAGGTCCAGGAACTCCGTATTTCAGCTTTCGCATTCTAACACACAGTATCTGTGCACATTTGTTCACTACCACCAGTGGCCTCAGATGACCACCGACCGGTGACTTCAAATGACCTCGTAGGTCAATCTCACATAGCTTCTGTCCGAACTGAAGGTCATGTGAGTCTCCCTGCCAAAAATTGGGCTGCAGGGGTACCCGGCGTTTTCCGGGCCACAAAGGTGAAAACACTACCAGTGAACTAAAATCACTTAGATCTGAATTTTCACCCCCCCCCCCAAAAAAAAAAAACATCCTTGAGTCCCCCTTGTATATATGGGTCTTCGGGTTTCTGGTCCTTGGTTTGGGCATGATTGAGGGACAAACAATGTGGCCCTTTTATTAATATAGATGAAAGAGAGAGAGAAAGAGAGAGAGAGAAATCGCACTGCACTTCACTATCCTCTTTCATTCTAGAGCAGCAAACTATGTCAGTGTTGAAAGGCTGCAAATGGCTTCCAAGCTTCCAAAAGAATATCCGGTCTGACATGCTAAATTAATCTATGAGGAAAATGTTGTACACAGCCTTCGAGCCGACGAGATTAAGGTTCCATGGGTGTTGTGGTGGAGTCTTTTAATGAAACTGGCAGTATGTTTGCACAACAGGAAACAGGAGGCCAAAAACCTAATTACACGCTATTTCCAAAAGGTGGATGTACCTATGTAAATTTGCCCATGAATAAATGAAATGGCGATAAGCATGACACATTTGTTACATTTATCTAAAATCTTCAGACTACGGTAACATAAAAACAGTTACGACACAGGAGAGAGAGAGAGAGAGAGAGAGAGAGAGAGAGAGAGAGAGAGAGATGAAAAAACTGGTCAAAAGCATCATACACTGGTGTAATTGTCATGGAAAGTGAAGTTATAATTTAACTGTCCGGAAACAGAGCACAAACAGTTATTGTTTGCTTATATCTCGTTTTAGATTCAGAGTAAACAATATAATGTAGCAGCAGAGGTGAATCTGTTGTTTGTTAACTTCGTAGTTATTTCTATGGATGGTTGGAGATCTTATCATGATATCTTTCAAATTAAAGTTTGAATGTCAATCTGTTTCTCTTTTTAATAATTTTTCCATATTCCCAGCTTTATGAATGTTGCTGCTGCTGAAACTGTTGTTGTTCTACCCTAGTCTGTCTGGTTGAGCAGACCCATTAACCACAAGCAAGCATTCGCATCCCTGACAGACAGCGCCTAACCAAGGTCTTACAAGGGTTCTTTCACATGGAGAGGTTCAGGGGAAAAAAAAAAGATGAGCTGTGTATAAGAGATATGCACGCGTAGTAGTCTCAAAATGGACTTCACATGGTAAATATGGGGAGCTTCCTACCTGGAAGTATTGTGGATGGCCAGGTACCAGGCCTTGGGCCCTTGTCACCCACATGGTAGTACCTTCAAGGACAATGGTAACCACCCACCTGCTACCTTTTTGGGTGTGCTAACTGGCGCTACACCTTTCCCAAATGTGTCTCGTGACTCTGCAAGACAGAGGCCTTCACATTACCTGAGCTGGACACTTGCTCCAGCTGCACTCCAATGATGCGACCTTGAGAACGATGCAAGGATATGACAGATATAATTCTTTGCTACACCAACTTGTTTCCAAGACTACTATTGTTTCTGTATGCAGTCTTACAAAAATACCCAAACTATACGAATACTTTTAGAATCACACCTTTGATGGCCGCACCAACCTCAGCCATATGCACCTCCCCAGTGCATTCAAAAAGGAGTCATATGTATTCGGGCACAACTCAGACACACCCTAGACGCAGACCAGGCACACCACAAATACCCCACCCCCATCCCTTCAACACTCCCTCCCCACCCTCCCATAGGTGTGACACTCATAAAGCTTCGATTGCATCTTGTCAGAAATCACCCCTCAAATAGGTACAATGACACAGTGAATGAGGGAGTGACCTAGTCTGCGACAAACACTGGATCTGGCTGCCGTTTGGGTGTGGAAATGGTATCAAGAGATAAATTGTATTTATCTTTTTAACAGGGGCAACAAATTCCATAGTATTGTCATATAATGCAGATTATTGTCATATAGAGTAGGTGGTGGAGCATATTATGACCAAAACGAAAAGTGCAGAGGGTTAATCGTTAATAAACTCCTGCAGTACGATGACTAGCTTTATATTTTATTTTTAATACTTCCAGAAGTAGTAGGTGGTGGCGACCACCGTCCATGTACTTGATGTAGTGCTGCCTACTTCTTCCGTTGCCTTCAGCATTCTGTTTCAGTGTCTGTCCTCCTTTGTTCCTGTTTCTGTTTTTACTTTTCTTTCTACTTCAGAGAGCTCTACAGTGAATCATAGATAAAATAGTTTTAGAAGAAAATATAATGTCTGGTGGTAACCATATAACCGGATCACTGACTGAGGTGGAGCCTACGATGGTGTCCCTGTTAACTTGATGAAGAGACGCCAGTGCGCATCCAGCCAGAAATCAAACGTCCACAGTTTTCCCAGCGACTTGCTGTAGTGAGGCGCTGTCAACCACATAACAACATTATTTCACTGCACGGGACGACCCATTTGGGGCGGTTGCTTCCCTGTGATTGATGGGTCTGCTCGGCCTAACAGACACGGGTTGATGAACAACAAGTACTACCAAATAATTTTGTTCAGCTAAGGTGAGCACCATACTGGTGAAGGAGTTATTAAATAATATATCAAACCCTTCAGGTGCGAAATATCACCTAAGCTTAATCACATCGCCTGAGGTGACACACATAATATGAAAATATGTTCCCAAGTTGAAGAGATCAAAAGAAAGCAGCCTTAAACTATCAAGAGTTATGTAATAGGATCAGAGAAAGGAGTGGGTGACTATCGACAGTCAGATCATACATTAAAAGATTACCACAATACCTAAATCAAATTAGGGTGAGTGCCTGTACAACCAGCGGAAGTATTGTTACAGTGTGTGTGTGTGTGTGTGTGTGCGCATGCGTGTGTGTGTTTAAGACAGTGCTAAGGAGTGTGCTTAATCCTTTGACTGCAGCAGTTTATCGCGACCGCGATGAATAACAGCGTCTGGTTTTGAACAGAACAAAAAGATAGTCTTCTGTTTTATGTAAATTCGTGTAACGCAAATTCGGAGTTCCGTAAAAACTAATCTTAAAGATAAAAATTTAAACATGTGTATTCTAAAATGCGCGCCAAGTCCTACTTACTTACTTAGGCACCAGGCGGCGTCTGTCCTCACAGTTTGTATTATCAGACGTTGGTACGCATGTGGTTATTGTTGGAGCAGGAGGTCGACAGGTCGACGGTTGTGTTTTTCGTTATTTTGACTCAGCATTTTTCAAAAACAGAAGAGTAGTTGTGGTGGTGAGAGCAGCAGCTAAAAACGACATACTGTAACGATGGAAACGAAAGTGGGCATCATTAAGAGAGTGGAGAGAGAAAGAGTGAATGGCAAGTGCGTTTGGTATGACGGACTTTCGTAAAAATTCGACTTCCATAAGAGCTGCAGGAACCAATTAATTACTTAAGTTGGGGAGTAGCTGCGTGTGTCTGTGGCACTAAAAAGCCTAATCATCACATTTTTTTACTCGTTGCTGAACCTTCAGGTAAACATAATCTTTTGGTTGCAGCCGACATGGAAAGTGTGACGATTCCCGTCAATAGATTTAGAGGGTGGGTGTGTTATTAGCAAGTGTGCTTAAGTGAGTATGTTTAGGAGCGAATACAAGTGCAAACTATCTTACCACCAGTTTTACCAAGACAGCTAAATCTGGGGTAGGCCATTCGAAAGAGTGTGGGGGCAGAAAAGTTTGATGAATCTAGCAATAGTCAGCCGCCTTAATCCCTGAGGAGGTAGCCACGAACAAAACTCAACCAATTAGCCTTGTTCTGTGCCACCAGGAGGTCCTCTTTCCATCACGCACCACTCTCATTCTCACCATTCCATCTCTCCACTTCATCCTCGGACTTCTTTATCACCTCCCACTTTCCGTCATTCTTTCTCCACATTTTTAGTCAGTCTTATATTGTTCATGTTTTTCCACACATCCAAATCATCTGAGGATAGTCCACCTGTCACCTTCCACCATATCTGCAGCAACACCATACCGCTTCAAAACTTTTTTTAATTGTCTGTCTGTCTCTGTGTAACTCCACATGCTCGTCGAAGATAACCCATTTCCGGTTATCTCACTCTTGCCTTCTAACTCTTCAACTGAGTAAAAAGCTTCATTTCCACAGATTAGTGTGGGGATCATATTGTTATTGTGCACTGACTTCTGGCTTCCATGCGCACCTCACTGTTCCTCGTCATTCCTCTCGTCTCCAGGTACACCCATATACAAAAGTTCATTCACCTCTCTTGTCTCTCTCGCCAATGGAGTCACAGATGCTTGAATGGCACGTAATGGAAAAAATACACATTTTATTACCCAGACACAGATGATGATATACACCTCAGTCAAGGCCACCTAGAGAGTGATAGGCCTGATTTGAGCTCTATAGTTCTCGTGACGTCACAGGAACGGTGAACGGCTCTCTTTCATCTCTGCTTGTCATATTCTTACAACAGCTATGGATTTCACACCATTCTGTCATCCCCTGGTTCCACTGGTACTAACACTTGATACTGCTTTCTTTTGGTGTAAGCAGAAATCATTTTAACTTCCAAATGTATACAGCACTCTTATATACTAATGATAAACATTAATTCTATAATTACCTGAAGAAATAGTATTACAAACATGGGTACAGTATTACCAGAAGAGGGTGGCAACCTAAATCTGACAGGAATAATGCAGTACGTTGAAGAGCTAACATAGTCAGATTCTCTTTTTGAGAGAAATTTAAACTATACTACAAGAATCTATGTGTCTACCGGATAAGGCAACTTCAAGAGTATTCAGATTCAAGGTGCTGCATATTATTTGTCTGTAATCAGATAAGCAGTACGCACGGCAGTGTGTATAAAATACAGTGCAGGCTTGACACTGGATGAGATCAGTTTCCCAATCAAAAAGAACACTATCTCTTTGACTTTTACATAATTTTCGTTCAGTAACTCACTCGGAACTAGTGATACAGAAAAAAAAAATGTGGGATTCAACATTCCATTCATACGCCAAATTTATACAGCATTATTGATATTTATGGATTTTCACTTTTCTCTTGTCATTTTTCATGGGGTATTTTTCATAAGTGACTAGCCTTGGCTCTAAAGTAAATGCATAATCGTTCTTCTCCTCTCTCTCTCTCTCTCTCTCTCTCTCTCTCTCCAGGGTGTCCGAGAAGTTACTATGCAACCGAAAAGTGAAGTTTTACGTACGATACTGCAGTTTCTTCTACAGCAAATGCTGGAAATGTTCCCCCGAGGCCTGAAGACATGTCTGCACATGTCATCCAACTTATAGGTCTCGTATCCAATACCGTACGTTTAACTATAATGTCATTACAAATTTCTCACTGCACAGTAACTATTCGGACACCCTATATATATCTATCTATCTATTGCCAGACGCCATAATCCCGTAAGGGGTGGCCATTTGACTTTGAGTTATTTATTTTACGGGGAGAGGCACTAACCCTCCACCAAC
>JAGKTI010034002.1:0-11551 GCA_018397915.1 Birgus latro | reverse complement strand
TACTAGGGTAGTAGTAGTTGTACTAGTAGTTGTACTAGTAGTAGCCTAGTAGTAGTAGCAGAAGGAGGAGAGGTAGTAGTTGTAGGAGGAGGAATAGTAGTAGTAGTAGTAGGCTAGTACAGTAGTAACAGTAGTAGTAATCATTATTAGTGTTGCTGTTGCCTTTATTACTATCATTGCCGTTGTCACTGCTAGTACTAATAGTAGTAGTAGTAGTGGTAGCAGAAGTAGTCCTGTAGTAACAAAAGTAGCAGTAGTAGTATCATTATTACCGCTGTTCATGTTTTTCTTCTTGTTCATGTTCTTCTTCTACTACCACCACACTACTACCAGGCTATTATTTGTATGACCATTCAGAAAGTGAACAACGTAATTTATTAGGAGAAACAAGTTAGTTGCAACCTTTTAATGTTTAAGGACGCTCCCTAGCACCTCTTCCTTAGCGATTTATTTTTGGATAGGCCAGGTTAATATCTTTTCGTACGTTATTATGCAGAGTATGGCGATATTAGGAGGACTGATGTAACACAGAGGAGGAAAATAAGGTGTAATAACAAAATACATCGGTTAAGAAAAGGTGTTAGGGAACTTCTAAATGATGACTTTTTTCACCGGTGATGCTATAGGGGGCAGCCTTCATGTGGTGATGCTGATGTGAGGAGGAGGGTGGGCTGCCGGGGAGAGGAGGAACTTGAGCCTGCTACGAAGGCACAGTCCTTTACAAAGAGGAAGGAGATGAATAATTAACAAACATTTAAACTATCACCACGACGCGTATTCTTGTCGGCTAAGAAATCTCCCTAAAACCTCTTCCTAATCAATTTATTTTGCTTATAATATCTTTCTTTCATCTTTTGTGTTATTTAAGTCATTCTAATATCACCACACTCTTCATAACTAACGTATAAAATTTATATTAACCGTCTGTATCCAAAACATAAATCGCCAAGGAAGAGATGCTAGGGAGCCTCCTTAAGCGACGAAAATACTTGCTTAGGTGTCCTGGGAGTCTCTTAAAATAATTGAATTTACCTTTACTCCCCCCCCCCTTGCACCTCCCTTTCACCCATCGTCCACCCCTACCCATACTTCCTTTCTTCCCCTCCCTCTCCTCCTCTTTTCATCACTTCTTCCCCTCATCCCCTGCCCTCCTCACCTTCACTCCACTTTCACTCCGACTTCCATCTCATCTCACCTCTCATATCTCTCCATTTTTATTCCATCTCCTCCCTCTTTTTTCTCCATCTCTCCATCACACCTCCCTTTGTCTGTACTTATATCCTCTGTACTGAATCCTCGCCTGACAGTCAACAGTTGATGAGTGTAAGTGTGCAATATAGAAGGGTATTGGACATTTTTAGTCGATGGCGTTCTGTTGGACGAGGTACTTCATTTTTTGTAAATATGTGCATGAGTTCCATCTTTTTGTATAAGTTTTCTTAATTAAGGGCGACAGTTGATGTACATATATGGAATAGTTCTAGACCCACCTTGCTCTCTTTCATATATTGATGTCTCCTGTATTAAACTATGTGCCTCGTCCGACAGTCAGCAGGTGATGAGTGCAGGTATGTAATGTTGAGAAGCATTCCATATCTGCAGTCGATGGTGTTCTGTTGGTTGAGCTATTTCTTCCTATTACTGTAGGTTTAACTATTTGTATCTTTATGCTTTAGTGTAGGTTAGTGGTGGTGGTGGTGGTTGTGGTGGTGATAGGACTATTGAGGATAGTGGTAATGGTGGTAAAGGTATTGGAGGAGTTGGTGATCGTGGTAAGCGTAGTAATAGTGGTAGTAGTGGTAAGGATATGCTCGTGACGGTGGTAGTAAGGTAATGTTGTTTGTTTAAGATTAATTTCGGTGACGTTGGTAGTGGTGGTTGTGGTGGTAGTGTTGGAGATATAGGTAGTGATGGTGGTGATTGTGGTGGTGGTAATATTAGTGCTGGTAGTGGCACTGGTAGTGGCGGTATGGACAGACGCTTTGCTGGTTGTGCTGGTGGTGGTAAGGGTAGTGGTAGTGGTGCTAGGATGAATGATGGTGGTGATGGTAGTGGTGGTGCTGGTGGTGGTAAGGGTAGTGGTAATGGTGCTGGGAAAGGTAATGGTGATGGTGATGGTGGTGGAAGGTTAGGTTGGAGGTGGTGCTGGTGGTGCTGGTGGTGGTAGTAGTGCTGGGAACAGTAATGGTGGTGGTGTTCGGAAGGGCTGTGTTTCGTACTGGGCAAGGGTTTTATCTTCAGTTCTCCCTCATGTCAATTCGACCACATTTAGAGTTGATCTGCCCACACTCGACAACCACTTCGACCAAGAACTGTGGTCATTTCACCAACAAATCGATTTGTTCACAAATCCTTTCGGCCACATTGAGTATATTTGCCCACACTTAGTTTTTCTCATACTGTAAAGTTTTACATGCATTCATTTGTGTACTAGATAACAGTGCAGTGTACAGGGATTAAGTTCAAGTTAACTAATTTTATTGGTTGACTGTCAAATATAAAATACGCAAGCTTGAAACTTTTTACCCACATATAATTTTATATTGCTTTCATTAAGTTCGTTGAACTGCTCCATTTTTAGTTGATGTTATTGCTCTACCCCGGTCTGTCTGGCCAAGGAAACCCATCGACCACAAGCAAGCAACGGTCTTCCTGTGGCAGACAGCACCTTGCCAGGATCGGAGCAAGGTCCTTCCACATGGAAAGGTGCCGGGAAAATGAAGAAGGCATGGCCCTCACGAGGATCAGCTGTGTATAAGATACGTGTATGAGTAGTAGTCTCAGTCCTGACTATGACTGCTTGATAAATGTACCGGGTATTCGAGTTCCCCACCTGCGAGTGTTGTGCAAGGCCAGCTACCGGGTAGTTCCTCCCACGACAAAGGTAACCACCTAATTACTACCATCTTGGTGGACTAATGTGTGCTACATCTTGGCCAAAGATGACTTGGGACTATGCAGGACAGGGGTGTCCATCTTCCCAGAGCCGGATACATGCTTCGGCCATAACTATACCCAAGCATTTTTAGTACTGTATGAGATTTTGAAATTGCCCAGTGGATGTGATGGAGTGCTGGCTTCTGCCTAACCCCTTTATTGCCGATGGCGTTGATCGATGCTGAACAATTCACTGGGCTCATTGTTGGCTATGGCATAGATCTAGCTGGCATCACCAAACCTACATGATGAATCCCATGGAGATTTGTCCCGGTTGGTATCTCATATGGGTCTCCTAAACACCACCTCAGTGCACCAAAACCTATGACAGTGGCATGATGTTTTTCTCAATTTACCATGCACTGATGTATTTCTTATCAAGTGTTTGACAGCCACGAGTATGTAAGAATACTTCTGCTACAGAATGTTAGTAGGCAATATTACTTTTTCAAACTATTGGTAAGGAAAGGGATAGTTTCGATATCATAAAGGGTTAATATATGCACAGCTACGGTATAATTCAGATATAGAAGAAAAATATGCATAGTAAAGAAAATTACCACAAAAATGCATTTATTGCTATGTACAGAACATCTATTCATTTTTTCATTTCTTCCCCAGCGAAGCTGAAGGCAATATTTTACAAACATAGGTGCCTCTATACACTTTTTTTTCTGTAGAACTGCAGACAACTTTTTTAACCACTCAACCTCCAGACGATTTTATGACACTTATAATATGTGGGCTGTGACACCTCTCGAGACGCCACTGGAGGGCTGTGACATACCTCACGAGAGATGTCACTGGAGGGCTGCAACATAACTCTCAAGAGATGCCACAGGAAGGCTGTGACATATTTCTTGTGGATGGAATTTTCAACCTCATAACGCGAAAATTTCTGGAAGGAGCAGGATCACTCAAATTTTCCATTATATTAGGCTATCATTTCATATCCCCACCCCCAAGGTTAAGCCCAGAAACAGCTACAATGAACAAAATTTATGCACTTCCTGACCCATTTACCGTGGAGTTAGCCCCCAATGAAGGCTCAGACTTGTTTTTAAAAATCAATTCTTAATGCTAAACTCGAATGCAAAGCTGAGTGTCTGAGGAACCAGGAGTGAGATAAATTATTGAAAACAGTGCAACACACACGTTATACCGTATTGGACTAATTGGCAACTCACTAAGGCTCTGACAGTATATATGTCCCACTCGAACAGTTGTCCCCATTCCCACCAAATGGGAAACTATCGATCATAACGTCATATTTATGGCGAGCTGAACAAAAAATTCCAGGAGAAGGTGTGTCATAATATTTGCAAGACAGTGATGTACGGTTTAATGCATTTTGCATGAATCATTAACTTCACCAAATAACCACGACACAAAAAATTTTGCAGCCAGCCCTTGCTGCAGTCCACAAGTTAAGGAAGACCTTTCATACTGGAGAGGTTAATGAAGGCTATATTATTTAACTTCTCCAGTTCAAGAAGTCTCTCATCATCTATAAAGTCATCTGGACACAGCAAGATTAAAATATAGGGAAAAAATAATTGTAATGAAGGAATTAACATTGGCTGCTCGAACCCTCTGTTGCCTAATTCAACATTCAGATGCTTTTATTGAATTTAGGAATGGTTTATTATACTGTAAGGGTTGATGAAGGCTTTATACAGACTCTGCAGTTCAAGATATCGTCTGGAGATAGCATGAACATATTACAAAAATAGGTATTCGCAGTGGAAGAGTTCATACTGGTTGTTGGAACTCTCCCCTGCTGAGTTCACCACACTGCTTCGAATCCTCTGAACCCCTGAATCCTCCTGATCCGTCTTTATTTACCTTTAGATTATTTTATGCAGCTAAGGAAAACTCTCTCGTACTGGAGGTATATTTCTAACTCCTATCGAAATAGCTCCTAATATTTATATTATCTGAAGGTAGCAAGAATAAGCTAGGGAAAGAAGTTATCACTGAGCTTGAGGTAGTACTGGCTGTTTAAATCCATTTTTGCCGAGTTCACCGTTCACCAGCCTGATTCGAATCATCTAAACTTCTAAATCCTGCTGAATCCACCTCGTTTGTCCAACAAAGATGAGAGAGGAAAGAAGCACCAGCGGAAGTAGTGGTGAGAGGAGCTTGATTTTACAAATATTACTTCCACTCTATTTGTACGTGCGGTACTTGATAATGCTTTATGCTAGGGTATAATATAGTTATGAGTAGTTATTGTTTCGTGAGGATTATTGGTTGATTTTCTTGTCGGCTTTCTTTTTTTCTTGGGGGAGGCAGGTTTAAGCTTCAGCCCTGATGTGTGTTTTGCTTAACATTTGAGGCTTACTCAGCTGGTTAAAATATTTTATGCAAGTCGGGGCAAAAAAGTATAGAGATGCCCCTATCAAGTCAGGGTTAATGGTAACCGTATTATATTTAGGTTCCTATGACTCATTCTGAATACAATCTTTTGATGTTAGATGGATAAAAGTACTAGGGATTCTCCTTACCATAAAAGGGTTAATGGTGACTGTATTTATACTGTGATCCAGTTTCAGCTTTGTGATATAGTTTGTCGCTATTTGGCAGAAAAAACTATAGAAGACACGGCCATGAGAGGGTTTAATTTTTTACTTCGCTCCTAGTGAGCATTGCGAGTTGGGAGCGATACTTTATCAGAATGGGAGCCTCCTTGCAATTTTTGCCTGTAAAATCACACTTCTGTTGATGGTTATGGTACAATTTTTACCTACAGTCACAGTTTTTAAAGGCAAGCTGGTCTTGCTAGCTGTGGTACAATTTTTACCTATGATTTTTACCCATAATGACACTTCCAGGCAACCTGTTCCTAGCGGTCGCTGTGTTACAATTTTTACACATAGTCACACTTTCTGAGCCAAACTGTTCCTGTTAGCAGCTGTGGTACGACTTCGAGCCAGTTACAGCTCATAGTGATGGCTGCGCTTTTATTTTCAACCACAGACACTTTTTTTTTTCTACTGTTTCATCAGTAAGTATGGCGATGAAACAAAAACCCCCAAAGTTCGACCTTAAAGGAAAGTTGATGACTGAGTTGAGGCAAAATATCCCAGGTAGGGCAACTAGATAGCATAAAATAAAACTTGACTTAAAATAGCACTTGAATCACTGGTTTTCAACAAAATGTTGCACCCTGATGGTAATGTATGATCAACTCATACTCCTTTTCTTACCATCTTTTCTGTTCTCTTTACCTGTCAACCCGTCTAAGCAAGCATAAATACCGAGAAACAATTTTCCACTTTAGTCAGGCCGCCCAAGAGCTTTAACCCGAGGAATCCCATCGACGTATGGGTACGTCGCGATGTTTTGTCACAGCTACATCCATCGACGTATGGGTATGTTGCGCAATTACAAGGGTCATAATTTGCACAATTTTCAAGTTTCATGGGTGTTTTTTGGTAGGCAGATGTGGGAGACCTTCCTCTACCTGCTGTCAAGCGGGGATACTGCCTGGCCCCAACTAACCCCACCTTCCCCCTTCCCCCCCACACTGGGCAATTCACCTGTTAGCAGTAACCTAGCCAGTAAAGGTATGTTTCCCCACGGTCTCCCCAATGACGAAATTCACAGTGAAAATGATTCCTGAGGTGGAGGACAAAGAAACAAAGAAGCTAGAGGGAGAAACAAACGGAAATGATGAGGTGGTAATGTCCTAAAGGAAGGTGCCATATACTGGGGTTTTAGGTGAGTGAACAATGCTTATAAATTCCTATATTATTGTGTGAAAACCAATATAGACTTGTACTACACATAAATTCGTACCAAATAAATGAAATAAATACGTAATTTAAAGTGGCTTGAATTAGTTAACCCTTCCATAGCTCGTTTTCTTTAGCCAGATACTCTGAAAAAGAAGGAAAACGTAAGGTTGCATGACACCTGTATCAACAGTTTTAAGCACAGGATCGCGATTTCTCTATGAATTTTCGATGTTTCTCACCAAAAGCGAAGGTTTGAGCCAAAAAAAAAAAATCCCCAAAATGCTCGGGATTTTGTGGTATCACAGGCTGGAAATCGGTCGGGACGTGACGGGTTAAGAAGAACCCGTAATAACCCATATATGTGGACAATGGTATATTGTTGATCGTCTACTGTAAAAACAGTATGAGAAACTTTTTTTTTTCAATCTAAAAGCGCACTGCTGTATTGCTCTGCAGTAGTGCACCTGTGAACTCACTCCAGGAGAGTAACCTAATGAAGAGTGATGGAATTAACTCTAAATATTGGTAAAATGACTCATAGGAGAAGTGATGCATAGTGGCAAATCGACTCCATATTGTGGTGGAAATAACCAGATTCCTGGAAGAATAATGGTTGTGGTGGTAGGAAGAGTAGTTAGTGGTGGTTTTGGTGGTCAGTATTGTGGTGGTAATGATCGTTGTTAGGGTAGTGGTGGTGACAATATGGATAGTGGTGGTGCTGGAAAAGGTAGTGTTGATAGTGGTAGAAGTAATGGTGGTGGTGCTGGTGATGGTAAGGGGGGCTGTTGTGATGGTAAGGGTAGCCCAATAATGGCGACGGCAACGGTAGTGGTGGTGGTGATCCCGGTAGTGGCGATGGTGATAGGGGTAGTGGTACACTCGAGAACCACAATCTCTAGCACACCTGGGTCGGGGCCGGAGATTAGGACCGGGTCCTTTCTGGATGTGCGGTCCGCTCTATCACGGGGCAACACACGCACGTACTCGCATGTTATGAACGAATCGATGCTTGACTTTTTGTCTGTGATAAAGGCGCTTAGATCATGACGTCCCAAGCATTGTTTTTAAAAAACGAGATAAACGCCTCCAAAGTCTAGCGACTTCCAAACACGTATATCTGTGGAAGTAAGACAGATATTGCATTGCTTTTTGTTTCTAAATGTAGTGCAAACTCTCACCTCTAAAATCCTATCGTTTCCATGAAAGACAGAGAGTGAGAGAGAGAAAACATTAAGTTATATTTCACATACACAGCATACACTGCACTTACATACTCATGCTTACAAACTCAGTTACGTTGCAAACTCTCATGCTCGCAAATTCGCATACACATACAGGCATCTACAAACGCATATATAGGAAATAATTGGCAAACTATAGACACACATGACAAAAATAATGACAGAAATAATATATGCGACCTTCATGGATTTGGAGAAAGCATATGACGGGGTGGATAGACAAGGATTGTGGAAAGTAGTAAGAATATGTGGAGCAAAGGGGAAGTTGTTGAATGCCGTGGAGGGTATGTATGAGGGTGCTAAGGCTGTAGTGCGTGTGGACAGTGAACTGAGTGAATTTTTCTGTCTGAAGGTTGGATTGAAACAGCGATGTGAAATGTCTCCATGGCTGTTCAATCTGTATGTGGATGGGGTTGTAAAGGAGATATAAGGAAGGGCAGTGGATGTTGGAGTGGTCCTAGAGAGAGAGGGCAGTGCGTGGAAACTCCCTGTACTGTTGTTTTCAGTGATACTGTGTTGTTAAGTGAAGACGAAGGGGAGCTGCAAGGCTTGGTGAATGAGTTTGGGAGTGTGTGTAAGAAACGATATCTAAAGGAGAATGTAGGAAAGAGTAAAGTTATGGTCATCGTGAGAAATGAAGTCACTGAATGTACAGTGACGTTGGATGAGAAGGAAATGGAAAATGTGAGTGCGTTTAAGTACTTGGCTAGTGTGATGAGTAAGGATGGAAGTTTAGAGGGTAAAGTGCTTGAAAGGGTACAGCAAGGAAGAAAGGTTGCTGGTTCCTTGAAAGCAGTGATAAGAAACTGGGAAGTGAGCATGGAAGTGAAGAAGTTACTGCATGACAGTATTTTGATACCAACTCTAACATATAGAAGTGAAGCTTGCACCTTGGAGGGACACAAGTCAAGAGTGAGAGCAGTGGAAATGAGTTGTTTGAGAGGAGCATGTGGAGTCACATGGAGAGACAGACTGGCAAATGAGGAAGTGAAGGAGCGTTGTGGTGTGAATGTGGATGCGATAGGAAGCATTAGGAGAAACACACTGAGGTGGTTTGGCCATGTGAAGATGACGGAGAGCGAGAGACTGACGAGGAGAGTGTATGTGAATGAGGCGGAGGGGGGGAGAGGGAGGGGGAGGCCAAAGATGAGATGGAGGGATGGAGTGGAGAGGTATATGAGAGAGGGAGGTGTGAGCTGGAAGCAGGGTAGTGTAATGGCGGGGGACAGGGTGACATGGAGGAGATATGTTTGTGGCCACCCCTTACGGATGAATGCGTTTGGCAATAGATAGATAGACAGATGATTGCAATGACTTTGGTGATAATGGGAGTGGTCATAATAACAGTAAAATTAATTTGTAAACATGTGTGAATGTGAAAGTGTAGTGTATTGTATACGTGTACGTGAAATAAAATTTAATGTTTCTCTCTCTCTCTCTCTCTCTCTCTCTCTCTCTCTCTCTCTCTCTCTCTCTCTCTCTCTCTCTCTCTCTCTCAGCCTGGGGATAGAGTAGTGTGGTCTGTACCCAGAGTAGGTCTAGCGGTGAAGTTAGAAAGGACCCGAGATTGCTGAGACAAGTTTATGTTACTAAGCCTGTGATTCCTTTTCCAGGGGTAGGAGGGCGCTCTTTACGTGTGTGAGGGGATGTGTGTGTGGGAGAGACTGACTCCAGCTTCAGCATCATGTTGGGGAAGCCTGCCGGACTCTGGAGAGGGTGTGGTCTGGAACTCCTTCTGCGTTGCCAAGCTGCCTCTAGCAAACACACTGGAATACTGGAATTCCTTCTATGTTGACAAGCTGCCTCTAGCAAGCTTGGTTGTGCTGCATCAGGCAAGCACTCTGGAACACTGGAACTCCTTCTGTGTTGCTAAGCTGCCTCTAACAAGCTCGGTTGTACCACATCTAGCAAACACACTGGAACACTCGATCTCCTTCTGTGTTGCCAAGTCGCCTCTAACAAGCTCGATTGTGCCGTGTATAGCAAGCACTCTGTAACACTGGAACTCCTTCTGTGTTGCCAAGCCACCTCTAGCAAGCTTGGTTGTGCTGCCTCTAGCAGGCACTAAGCTGACGAGCCCCCGCTGTCATTGGTACTGGTGGCTTGGGTTGCGATGGTGGCGGTGCAGCAGCTCCGGGCTAGAGGGACCTCTGGACACTGGACGCACTTGCTCTTTGTGTCCTTTTGGTGCGGACTTTCGTATTTCAGGTACCCGGTGGTGGTCTCTGGTCGCACTTGGAGCCGGGACTGTAGTATACTTTTCTGTCTGACCTGGAGTCCAGGGTATTTTACCACCCCCGCCATCCTTTAAGCCAAGTCCTCATGACAGGAGGTGGAATACTTGTTCCTGGCCAGTGACAATGGTCAGCTTGAGATTGTGGAGGAGGCGTTACCAGGGGCAGGATCGTTCATTAGGTTCTTTGGTGGGGTCTTTGATGAGGATCAAAGAGCTGGAGAGAGGATAACTGGCTAGCAGCCAGGGCAGGGGTTGTGTTATCTGGATCCTCCTTCATTGCTCGACCTGTGAGACCCAGAAGGCATAGCAGACGAACGTGTTGACTTGGGTCGGCTGTGGTTGGAGAGAGGAGATGGCGGTGATGGCAGTGGCTGCAGTTGTGGCAGGGAGATGGATGGTGACCTTTGACCCAGGGACTGGCTTGTCATAGGCTAGAGGGGACGAAAAAGAACTGCTGCAAGGGGGAGTTAGTGGTGTCATTGGGCTGGTAGGAGTGTATATTTGTGAGGGACTTGATTTCGGGGGGCTGTGGTGTTGAGGTGTGGGTTTGGCATTGTGGGTTGGTGGGGGTGTCGGGGATGGGGTTACATTGTGTGGTGATAGTATTTTTTTCTTTTTAATGCAAGGAAGAAGGAACCAAAGGCCACGGGCCCGCATACTGTTTCTTTCAAGAAAAACCAAAAACAATACAAAAGAGCCAAATTCAAGGTCCGTTCATTTCGAGATGCCTGGACACACTGCATTTGAAAGACTGGAGATCATAGGAAGTAGGAAATACAGACAGAGGAAGACAGTTCCAGAGCTGACCAGTTGCATAAATGAAGGACTGGGAGTAACAGTTAACTCTTGCATTACAGAGTTGGACAGAAAAGGGATGAGAGTTTGTTGCTAGACGGGTACTACGTGCCCGTCATAGACGTGGAGGCATGCAAGAAGACAGTTCAGAGGAACAGTGACCGTTGAAGTAGCGATAGAAGAGAGATAAAGAAGCAACAGTGCGGCGAAGAGACAAAGGTTGAAGGGGATCAGTAAGAGGAGGAGAGTTAATGAGACGAAAAACTTTTGACTCCACCCTATTGAGAAGAGCTGCATGTGGGGAGCCTACCCACACATGAGAGTTGTACTCCATACACGGGCGAATAAAACCCGTGTACAAAGTCAACAACTGTGCAGGGGTAAAGACAATTCGGAATCGGCTTAGCACACCTAATCTCTTGGAAGCAGATTTCACAAGAGATGTAATATGTTCTTTCCAAGACAAATCCCGAGAACGAAACCCCAAGCATATTCAAGGATGATGCAGGACTTAGCTGGACATTATTAAACATTAGTGGGTAATCCTGATGAAGAATTTGTCGGGTTGATAAGTGTAAGAACTGAGTTTTTGATCCATTAAA
>JAGKTI010034001.1:0-11551 GCA_018397915.1 Birgus latro | reverse complement strand
GTTGATTACATATGAGTCCAGGGGAAATAGTAGTCAGATAGATTATTTTCTGGTCAGGAGGGTTGACAGGAGGTTAGTGAGGGATGTTAAAGTTATAGGAAGCGAGGAGTGTGTGCAGCAGCACAAACTGTTGATTTGTGACATGGTGCTTAAGGAACGAGTGATGAGGAGGAGGACATATGTACCTAGGACGAAAATATGGAAGCTGGGAAACCAATCAGTAAGGGATGCCTTTTATAGTGAGATGAGGAGAGTGGTGGCTGAACAGGGAGCCGTACATACAAGAGTTAATGAACAGTACAGAGCCCTTAAGAACAACCTTTTGAGAGTTACCGATGTAATATGAGGTTGGACAAGAGGCCCACCAAGACATAAAGTAACTTGGTGGTGGGATGAGGGTGTAGAAGCCGCAGTTAAGGAGAAAAGAAGGCTTTTCCGGGAATGGAAGAAGGGTGGTAACAGGGAGGAGTATTTGGTTGCCAGGTGCAGGGCTAGAAGAGAGGTATACAGGGAGAAGTCTGAGTCACAGAGACTTTTACTTGATAATCTAAATCATGGAGAAAGGAAAAATATGATTTTTAGGATGGCAAATCAGGTGAAGAGGGATAATTGGGACATTGTAGGTGAGCAGTGTGTGAAGAATGATGAAGGAAGGGTAGTGGTGAACAGTGGGGATATTAAATATGCATGGAGAGAGCATTACAGCCGGTTGTTGAATGACGAGTTTGATTGGGATAGGGAAGGTTTGGAGCCAGCAGATCCAGTGTTTGGCCCTTGGCCTTTGATTGACGCTGCTACTGTGATTGAGGCAATAGGCAGGATGCGGGTGGGGAAGGCGGCAGGTGTGTCTGGGTTGACTGCTGAAATGTTGAAGGCCTCAGGAGATACTGGGGTGAGGTTAGTCACTGACCTGATAAATATGATTATATATGAGTGTGTTGTCCCAGATGATTGGCTGAAGAGTGTAATTGTAAATGTATACAAAGGGAAGGGTGATGCCCTGGAAAGGGGAATTACAGAGTATACATATAAAGCTCTTAGATCAGATAATGGAAGTAATGGAGAGAGTTCTAGAAGGTATGATTAGAGAAAGAGTGAATATCGATGAGATGCAGTTTGGGTTTATGCCAGGCAGGGGGACCACTGATGTCATATTCATTGTTCGACAGCTTCAGGGAAAATATATTGGAAAGAAAAGAGAATTGTATTTTGTTTTTGTTGATTTGGAAAAGGCCTTTGACAGAGTCCCTAGAGAGGTGGTGAAGTGGGCAATGAGAAAGCTAGGGTTGGAAGACTGGCTGGTTAGGGTGGTTATGGCCATGTACGTGGGTGCTCGCACCCAGGTAAGAGTGAATGGAGTTTTGAGTGATGAGTTTTTCGTGAATGTTGGTGTGCATCAGGGGTCAGTTTTGAGTCCCTTGTTGTTTATCATGGTGCTTGAAGCCCTCTCATGTGGCTTCAGAGATGGACTCCCATGGGAGATGTTGTATGCTGATGGTTTGGTGCTGATTGCAGAGAATGAAAAGAAGGCGGAGGAAAGATTTAAGAAATGGAGAGATGGTATGGGGTACAAGGGCTTAAAGGTAAATGCAGATAAAACAAAAGTGATGATATCTAGGGTTGATTGCGGTACAATCCGAGGAGAGGGAGAGTGGCCATGTGAAGTTTGCCACAAAGGTTTGGGAAGTAATTCCATCTTGTGTAGTGTTTGTGATAAATGAGTGCACAAGAGATGTAGTGGTACTAGAGGTAGACTGCGAGATAATGCTGATTTCATGTGTGCGGCGTGTCGGGGAGAGCAGGTGGAGATTGTTAGACGTGAGAGGGTTGAACTTGCTGGTGAGTCTCTTGAGTGTGTGAAGGAGTTTTGTTATTTGGGAGACATGTTATGTGCCGGAGGTGGGGCTGGAGTTAGCTCGGTTGCTAGGGTGAGAAGAGGTTGGAAGAAGTTCAGGGAGCTGTTGCCTCTTACGTGCTAAGGGGTCTTTGTATGCAGCATGTGTTAGAAGTGTGATGCTGTATGGTAGTGAGACCTGGGCAGTAAAGGAAGAGGATGTTCGCAGGTTTAAACGTACAGAAATGACAATGATTAGGTGGATGTGCAGTGGGTCCCTGCGTGCAAGGCCTGGGGGGGCTGGGTTTACGATGGAAGAGTTGAGAGGTAGGATGGGACTGGAGTGTATTGGTGTTGTGATGAGGAGAGGTAGGCTGAGGTGGTTTGGACATGTGGAGAGGATGGGGGATGATAACTGGGTACAGAGGGTGAGAAGTGTTAATATTGGGGCAGGGGATGGGAGGGGTAGACCGAGAAAGACATGGGACAAGGTCATTAAGTGTGGCTTAAGGGTTAAGGGACTGAACAGGGATGCTGCCAAAGATCGAGCAGCATGGAGAGCCGCCATTAGGTGACCAAGGCCAACGCATGCATGTTGGAGCCTTCAAAAATGAAACGAATGAATTAAACAGTACTGTACTTTGAATTAAATACCTAGAATGTATTACCAATACTGAGGTATCATATCTTAAAGTATTACCTGTAAATCATTTGAATTATCAGTATGTTATCAGTGAGGCATATAATAAGGTAAAACACTATATGCAGACTATCGTCTGTAGTGGTAGTTGGTACCGTAGTTTAACCAAGATCGATGACCGATTTGTTTACATACCGTACGTGCGGTGTCGTGTTGACTTCTCTAATGCAACCACTAGACGTCAGCTTGAACATGCTGTTATCATGTGCATGAAGAATGGAATAATTGGATGATAAATTCTGAAAAATTCTTTACAAAAGATGGGGCTATGTGTGTGCCATCACTTGATGTATGTGATTTTGTAATCAATTCATGGGATAAGGTGAAAGCAGAGACCATAATAAAATCTTTCAAGAAGTGTGGTATATCTAATGCAATGGCTGGCACGGAGGGTAATATATTATGAGACACTGACAATGAAGCCGACGATGAAGCCGAAGCCGACTCACCAGATTCAGACTGGGACCCATATGATGACAGCGCAAACAGTGAGACTCAGGATGTGCTAGGAGAGTTATAGGGTGGTATTTTGAGTAGAATTTTAAGGCTCCGATTTTTGTACCTGGCCTATAAGACGACCTCTGGTTTTGGGGTGTTTTTTTGATGAGATGAAGGTCGCCAAATCTGCCGAGATATACAGTAGTAATCTTCCCACTATCCGACGTAACAGAGCCAAAGGCATGACCGGAAAGTGGTCTTGTCCGGATAGTGGCCCTGAAGCTCCAGCACTGGTCATTCATGACCCTAACCTAACCTAACCTATATCAGAAAACCACCTACCTCCCTCTCTATCATATATGAACAGCATTTATTTAAGCCCCCTTTCACATAAATAATGCACACAAAGCATGAATTAATTGAATTTTAACCAGATGATTTAGAGGTGAGTAAGGCATAGGTGCTCACAACTTGCCAGAAAGTGTAAGTATCAGACATGGAAATCACTACAAAAATCACCTTTCCTCACATCGTATGGATTAAATAATGAACACAAAGCATGAAATCATTGAATTTTAACCCAAAAATGATGAATTTGAGGAAAGTATTGCATAGGGGGAGGCGGTGGCTTGATCAGTAGAGAGGTGGCTTGCAGTCCCGACGAACCCAGGTTCGAATCCTCACTGGGGCAGGGAACAGTTTAAGGATTCGAATTTCATTAAATCAAGCTTTACCGATCTACCAGAAGCCCCTCCGACATGTCGTAAAAATACCCCCACTAATACCAATACACCAGTCCTGTATGAGACAGCCCTAGCATGTATTCAATATGGACGGTGGGTGAATAGCGCCGAAGTGGTGACATGTAGAGGTGTTGGTATGTAGGAGAACTGCTGGGCCTTGATAGCAGGCTGTGAAGCCTATGCCCATAGTCGGACACACACACACACACACACACACACACACACACAAAAGTGTCCATGAGATAGCAGCTTAGTGTAAGTAAGTATCAGACGTGGCAATCACTATGAAAATCATCATTTCTCACATCTTATGCACTAAAATATGGGATACAAAGCATGAAATAAATAAATTTTTACCAGAAAAAGAGTTAGGTATGGCAAATGTGTTCACTGTTCACCAACAGCACCGGTCATTCTTGACCCTAACCTAACCTACCAGACATGCATAGCACTTATTTAAGACCCCATTCACATAAATAATGGGCACAAAGCATGAATTAATCGAATTTTAACCCCAAAATGATGATTTTGAGGTGAGTAAGCCAGGAGTGTTCGCCAGCTGACTACATAATGAACGTAAGGAAGAGACATGATTATTACTGAGAAAATCACCTTTTCACAGCCTATTCACTCAAATATGGGGCACAAAACATGAAGTAAATAAAATGTAACCAAAGAATGAGGATTTAGAAGTGATTATGGAAAATATTTAGCAGTTGACAGTGTACTTACATGTCCATGATGGTCGTTAACAAATATTACCCCCACCTCTAAGGTTTTTCCAGCGGTCATAATTGCTCTTGAAGCATGTCCAGTGTTTAACTACACTTAAGCCTTAGCACTGTGAATTATGATTATTTAAACAAGAACGGAAGTATCGCAAACGATCCGGCAACTCTTCATTCTTCACGGGAGTTGAGAGAGAACTGGCAGAAGGGGGGGAGCGTGGGAAGGGAGCTGGTCGGCACGCGTGGGAAATTCAAACTGACATGGTTTTAAAAAATTGGGGGGGAGGGGGGGTCCAACCATCAGCCTATGATGTCCAAACAGTGAGGTAACCGGATAGTGGTCGTCCGGATAGTAGAGAGATTGCTGTATTGGGTGGTAACCATATAACCAAATAATAGGGTGATGTGAAGCCTATTATAGTGCCCCTGTTAAATGGGTGGAAGAATCCAAATGCAGTGCCCATCCAGGAATCATACCTCTACACTCTTTCCCACACCTTGCCACAGAGAGGCGCTGTTCACTGCAAAGGAACATTGGTTCACTGCACAGGACAACCCTGTAGAGGTGACTGCTTGCCTTTGGTCGAATGGTCTGCCAGTTCAGACAGACTGCAGTTGATCTACTACTATTATTACTACTACAACTACTACTGCTACTATTACAGTAGCAGCTATGCCATAAAACAGCATGTAGGCTCAGGAAAATGACATTACATAATAATTCCATGCATCATCAGTATCAATGTTATAACAGATAAAACAAACAAACATGATGAATACTGTGTGGAAGGCCTGTGCTAAAAACAAGCAATGCTGGGTAGAATACAAATAATTCTAATTAAAACTACATATGATGATAATGTATAAAACTACATTAAGTATTATAAATTACTAGGCAAAAAAATGTAAAAATATACTTCTAACAACTAAGTAGCTGGCAGGCCAAGGAACCAAATTACATCAACAAAGAAGAAATTACTAGTCAGGTTATGAACGAATGAAGAGTCACTGAAACATGAGAGATCAATAAACAACATCTAAACTGTTCATTATACAGTAATTACCACAGAAAAGCTAAGTTCTGTATTGATGAATGTAGTACTGAATATACAGTACCATACACGTAGTCAGACAGCATAATCGGTACCGTAAATTAATGCAGGAGCAAGTGATGGAGTTACAGTTGCAGATATAAATATTTAATCACTTAATTCAATTAAATAGAGAGATAGTGACCAAATATTTCAAAACCCAATGATGCAAGTTTTGGACCCAAGCAAACTTTTCAGAATCCTGTGCAAGAGTTTCATCACATTTCATCTAAAATGTGGCAATATATTTATTTGCAACTGTACAAGATACAGGTACTCAAAAAAGGTGTGCAAGTGCCTGAACACTACAGAAAGACAGAAACTGACCTGGTTGAGGGTGTAGACCTTATCTATGACTGGGGAAATCCAACCAGCCTTAATGCCCTCATCCACTCTAGTTCCCAGCTCTTCCCACTCACTCTGTAAATTATCAGTGAACTGTGTATTCATCATTGTGATGCTAGACATGAGCTCTAAAATATATGAAAAACATGACAGAAATAAAACTAAGTTGTAATTAAGCAATACACTGAAATTACTTGCAAAAACTATCATAAGCAGATGTGGATTCAGCTTTAACCAGATTGCTGATTATCTATGCTTACCCCTCTCAATTTGGTGATGCTACTTCAGAATCTTCCTTATATCCACTGATTAAGCTAATTTTCTTTCATGGGGTTCAGTCTGTTACATCACTTGTATCTATGCACATTACTTCTATGTCTCTGTTATTTTCTTCGCTGTCCCTACCTGCACATGAACTTATAACATTCCCTATCATATAAGATATGAAAGCATGTCTCGGGTCAGTTACTGAGAGGTCATTCTTAAGCTGTTGGCAGAGTAAAATTATCTATCTATCTAGTTATATCTAAGTGGTAGGTGGGGGCACTCACCATCCACTCATTCGATGAAGTGCTGCTCTCGGGTAACTGCTCTTTCCTCTCTTCCTTCCTTCCTCTTCTGTCTTTCTTTCCTTCATTCTTTCCTCTTCCTCTTGTCTATGGGTGACAACACTGACTGACAAGCCAAATGGTTTCCTGTACACCAAGAAACCATTTACTACGCTGGGTGGTAACCATGCAAGTATGACCAAATTACGGTGCCTCGTGATTTAGTGGGTAATTAAGATGCTCCAAATCGGACTGAGCCGGTGTAGGTTTATATCCACGTAAAGCCACTCAGGGATGAGTGAGACTAGTCATTCTCATCTTGAATGTCAGGACCAACTTGCATAGCCCCAGGCCCCTATGCTCCTCATGGGGCAACACAGGATTAGATGATGAATGAATGAAATTAAATATCTATTTACCATATCTATCTGCACAACCTTTTCCCTTCCTAAAATCTCCCAGTTCTTCTACAACCAATTCCTCTATTATTTCCCTAACTCTATCAGTAAGTATCCTACCATATACCTTTCCTATTACACTAAGAAGACAAATGCCCCTATGATAATCACACACTTCTTTTTCCCTTTTTCCTTTGTACAGGGGAATAATTATACATGACTTCCAATCCTCCAAAACTCTAACTTCCTCCCAGGCCAATATACACATCTACCATATCCATTCTAATACTATCCCCCATGCTTCAGCATTTGGCAGCACACTCCTTCAATTCTGGAGCTTTCCCCATTCTGACTTTCTTTACTGCTTCCATCCTACTGATCTCTTCCTCCCTTCTCACCTCCCTCCTTCTCCCAGTTATTCCCTAGCCACTTATACTAGCATTACTTTCATTCTCTATGTTTAACAGTTCCTTAAAATGTTCTCTCTAATGGCTCACTCTTTTCCCCTTCTCCACTAGCCATCTACTATTTTTATCTTTCACTCCCCTATTAACTTCTTTATCACCCTGTCTAACTCTCTTTACCTCCTTCCAGAATATTTTCATACATTCCCTCCACTTTACACTCAAATTCCTTCCAAAATCCTCATCCACTCTTGTCTTACTCTCTCTTACTAATCTTTTCCCCTCTCTCTTCCTCTCAATATATAACTCTCTCTTCGATTTCTCAACTTCATCCTTGCCTCTGCTTCCCATTCACTCACTTTAAGCTTTCTTCTTTTGCACCACAGACTGTCTCACCTCTTCATTCCGCCATGCTGTTCCTTGCACCCCCTTTCGTCTTCTCTTCACCCCACACACCACCTCACATGCTGCACAGTTTTCTTCTGTGAATATTTTGCACACACCTTCCACCTCTCCCGTCTGCTCCAAATCATATTTACCCAATTGCTCCTCCACTTCTCTCTTATATTCTGCCTTTTCTCCATCCTCTTGCAACCTTTCTACCTTCCTTGTATGGACTACTTGCTCCAGTCCTTCTCTCCTTCTATTTCTCCATCACATTTGTACCTTGACTTTCAGTACCTCAAGTAGTGGTCAGAAAGTCCCCTCCCTCAACCTCTGTATACTCTTGTGTCTATTACATACCTTCTCATTCTCTCATCTACACACACATAATCAACCATTCCCTTCCATTCATTCAGTTCACTACCCACCCTTCCCACCACAAGTCACATTTACCTAAGGATCGTTTTGTGCCTTAAGTATTGTGGGTATATCACCAACCCCCTCCCTGCACAACGTCAACTAGAACACTGCCATTCTCATCCACTTCTGCAGGCACACCCCACTCACCTACTATTCCATCCACCTTCACATTCCCTAAGTTTCCATTCATACCTCCAATAAATAACACTCTCTCTTTCCTCTTAAACTTTTCCATGCACGCTTCGACCTGCGTCATTTTTTTCTGTGTCCGCCCTCCTCTCGCCCTATTTTGCCCACCTTTCCTGTCACTTTCTATTACTCTTCCTTTTCAGGTGGCTTTACATTGGAGTGACAAGCCTGATGGTTTCCTGTAACCCAATAAATCATTTACATTGCTGGGTGGCAACCATATAACCAACCTACATGTGTTCCCTACGTGTCAACAAATGGGTCAGTGGAGGGTTAGTGTCCCTTCCTGTAAAACCATTAACTCAAAAACAAACAGCCTTCCCTTACAGGATTATGACACCTGGCTATAGATAGATACAGTGGAATCTCCTAAATCGCACAATTCTAGGTAACAGATTCGTAATACATGGCAACATCATGCAAGTTTGCAACTTCAGTAAATTGCGGAAATGACACGAAATTCGCAGATGCAGCCATCAAATGTGACACTTTTCCAATGCCTCGTGTAATATGCGCCACCATTACCTCTAGTCCGAGCATCTTCCTGGGCAAAAACCAATCTTAGTCAAGCATGGCAATTGCTAAACCAATCATATTCAAGCATAGCACTTACCATAAGCCAATTAAAGCACTTCCTTCCCAGGCCAAGGATGAAGATTGTTAGTGTTCGCAGGTGACCAGTCTGACATAGGTTTGGGGATAAGGGGGACAACTTTTCCGAGATGACAGACCCATAAGTAATTTTCCCCACAAGATTAGTTATTTCTAAATCACGGAATTCTCATTTTGTGGTGTGTGCCCATTCTCATAAGACCATGATTTAGGAGATTCCATAGATATATATATATACACTGTATATTGTAAATGAAGATAAGTCTCTCTCATTCTGACAGTTCTCTCTTAAATTAAATACAATCACTTGACAGGGGCAACAGCAATACTGTACACCTAATTTCCTATGCAACTGTTTGATTCGTGAAAAAAAGTTATCAAAACAAATACAGTATTTATAAATCATAAGTTCAACTGATTTACAAGAGGGTGAAATTGAGAAGGGATTTAATGAAGAAGATACAATACTGACTTACCAGTGTGGCAGTGAAGAGAGCAACACCCATCACACAGGATTCACTTCCCATTAGGTCACGTGGGTTAATGGTCACCGTACCTCTTGATCCCACCACCTGAGGGATGTAACAGGTCATCATCATCATCATCATCACCATCATCAATCATCACTGTCATCATCATCATCTTCATCACCATCATAACAACCTGGTGCAAGCCTCACCACAGTGCGTCCATGTAATTTCATGAGGGGCAAGTCAGCACGAAGGTTAACATTGGCCAACATCTCAAGGATGACATCAAATTTGTCCCCAGCAGCCAGGGTGTCAAGGTAGCCTCGCTGGCGGTGATTTAACACAGAGTCTGCCCCAGTCTGCTTCACCAGCTTCAGCCCTGCCTCTGTCCCGGCCGTGCCCACCACCTCAAGACCTGCATGTTAAGTCACAAATAGGCTTATGATCAATTCTCTGTCATAAGTGGGATCTGTTTTTGTGGGAATGACAAGAACGGTGCAGAATCCTTCCATGCCTCTTGTCCTTTCTTCAAAAACAAATTGAAATTATGACACGGAATTGATTACAAATGTACGCATGTTTCCAAATCCCTCACCAGAATATCAAATCTGTTCCCATAAGCCAGGGTGTTAAGCTTGGGCAAGTCATGGTTCAAAATGGGGTCCACCCCAACTTGCTTCACTAGCTTTAATCCCACCTTTGTTCTGGTCATGATTACCTCCAGACATACAGTACAACCCATCCTCGTTATAATGATGAGATGCGTTTGGGAAAACCCATTGTTGAGCCAGGGTATCGTTAAATGGGGACTTTATAACACAGAAAGTAATGAGATGTGTTGAAGAGCCTTGGGATCCTACCCCAACCAAGTCCAAAACCCACCCAAATGAGTCCAAAAACAAGATTCTAGCTCACCTAAACCCCTCAACAGCTTTAAAACAAGCAAAACTAAGCCTAAAAGCAGTCTGCAACTCACCTAATTCCAATAATAAAATCTGAAAATCATTAAAAAAAAACTCTGGAAAAAAACTGAGCCAGGTAGACAAAGTCAATGGTCTTTATTTTTGTATGAAATGTCTCTGTGTATGTGTGTCTGTCTGTGCTGAAAACTCAAATCTCAGAAAGTATTGATTGTAGAAGGAAAAGCTGTTAATAAAAGTTGTTTAGAGTCACAACTTGAGTTCACACGTCACTCAACCAGCAATGAGAGTCATCCAGGATGGATACATAATAGTCATGTTTTCATCTAATGGTATTATCACAGTCTAACTGGCTCACTGATGATGGGTAGTCTTAGTAAACTGTAACCCAAAACGACAGTATTCACCCCACCTATGACTAAAACACATTAATCTATAAGTCTAAAACCAGTTTATAAATCAATCTAAACACAAAATTCAAGTTTAAAATTTCATCAAAATCGGTTAAAAGAGACACCATTGGATAAAACCCATTGGATAACCAGGGACTGGCCATCAACAGACGAGAAAGGGTGTTAATTTTTTTGCTTTGCTATAACGGGGTATCATACAGAAACTGATCATACAGCAGGGTATGGATGTATACCATCACAACCATACCACACAGTATTCAACAGGTCTAACATCTGAGGCCAAATTCTTGTGTGCACGGCTGGTGGGCTATGGGTCCCAGATCCCATGCCTGGACTTCAGACTGCGTGGGTGGGTGGGGCCTGTGGTCTGTCTCTCTCCATTATATTTACTGATTATGACAAAAAAGGAAGGGTATCAAAGCAACCTAGAGGAAATTAAATCACCCAAGGGGATCAGAGTGGCGTAGGAATGTGGGAAATCTGAGGGGTAGAACAGGGAAACTAGCTGAGGCGCTGAGTGGGAGGTGGGTGCATCTTGGATGTGTGCAAGAAGTCAGATATAGGGAAGGATCAGCCAGAATGATTGCTAGGAGGGACTGTCATTGAAAGTTATTTTGGCAGGGTAGGGCAGATGGATATGGTGGTGTGCATGTGTTGATTAAGGAGAAATGGGTGGAATATGTCATGAATGTAATGAGAGTAAGTGATAAGATAATAATAGTGAAAATTTTGTTCGGTGGGATAACGTTTTCATTTAATAAATATCAGTGCATGCTCCACAGGCAGGCATGGATGAGGTAGAAAAGGATAGATTCTGGACATCGGAATGTTTTGACATACTGTACGTTCAAGACGGGCCTAATTGGCGAGTGCGATATGGTGGGGGGTTTGAGGTGGGTGGTGGTGGTGGGGGG
>JAGKTI010034000.1:0-11551 GCA_018397915.1 Birgus latro | reverse complement strand
TTAACCTAATCTGAAAGAATTATATTAACTGGAGACTTCAATAGAAAAAAAAATTGCAATACTGTAGATGTATGAAGCCATGAAAGCTGTTGGGACCAAAAGCTCCTGGATGTTGTGCTGGAGTTTTTCTTAACACAATATGTAAAGGAAAACACCAAAAAAACAGGACTTGATGAGCCATCAGCACTAGATCTTATATTTACAAGGCAAGAAAATGATACAGACAATATAATATATCACTCACAGTTCAGCAAAACCGACCATGCAGTATTAAATTGCAACTTCAGGATTGCATATGACATAGTTAATAGTAATGAGTGTTCCAAAAAGAGCCTAAACTACAAAAAGGGCAACTACAATGACCTAAAGAAGTACTTATTAGAAACAGATTGGGAAAAGATACTTAGAGGAGAAGATTTAAATGTTATATATAGAAAATTCTGTGAACTTTATGAAATAGGAGTCAAAAATTACATCCCACAGCACAAAGAAACAGAAATGAAAATAAAGAAATGGTTCAATACAGAATGTAAAAAATCAAGAGGAAAAAAAGAACTTGCTGTGGAATAGATACAGAAGATACAATAGTGATAGGGCACACAACTATAAAGAGGCAAGAAACGATTATACAAGGATAAGGAGAGAAGCTGAAAGACAATTTGAGGAATTCAACATAAATATAAGTAGTTGAACAACCGAAGGTATTCTACAGCTACATCCCAAGCAAAATAAAAGTTAAAGATAAAATACAGTCCATTACGGATGAAGAGATCATCTATACACAAGAGAGATATTTGTGAAGCAATTAATAAAAATTTCCAATCAGTTTTTACAGAAGAAAATAATATTGAGAGAGGATATGGAACATGCATGCCCACACACATTACCAGATGTATAAATATCAGAAAAAGAAGGACAGGACGAGTTAAGTAAATTGGACAAAGGAAAAGCAAATGGTTCTGACAGAATTTCATGTTGGGTGCAAAACAGTTAGACCAATACATTTAATATTCAAGGAGTCCTTAGGTCAAGGTAAACTACCTGATATCTAGAAGAAAGCAATGTACCCCTATTCAAGAAAGGGAATAGACAGAATCCACTCATCTATCGACCGGTATCACTGACCAGTGTTGTAAGTAAGATACCAGAAAAGCTGATAAAAAAAGGTTTAGGTAAACCATCTAGAAGTAACCAATACGATAACAGAAAGGCAGTTCGTTTTTAGAAAGGGAAAATCATGTGTTACTAATCTATTATGCTAGTATGATAGAGTTCCAGAAACATGGCAGAAAAAAAAAAAAAAGGATGGGTGGACAGCATCTATACCTAGGTTTCAAGAAAGCATTTGACAGAGTACCACACCAAAAACTATTATGGAACTGTACCATCAAGGAAGAATCAAAGGCAACCTGTACTGTTGGATGCAAGATTTTCTAGGAAAAGGGAAATGAGGTCAGTACTATGGGGTAATTACTCATCATGGAGAGAAGTGACTAGCTGAGTTCCACAGGGCTTAATGCTGGCACAAGTGATGTTGTTAGTGTATATAAATGACACTGATAGTACCATGAAAATGAAAGCTATCTAAATACGTTTGCTGATGATGCAAAAAATACAAATGAGAATTACTAACACAGACTCTTGCAGAGAACCACAAGAAGAATTAAAAAACTTCATGAATGGAGCAATAAATCACAAATGGAATTCAGTGAGGGCAAGTTTCACGTAATTAAGATTAGTGGTAGGTGGTGGCGACCATCATCCACTCACTTGATGTAGTGCTGCCTACTTCTTCCTTAGCCTTTATCATTCTTTTTCTGTGCCTGCCCTCCTTTCTTCCTATTTCTCCTATATTTCCTGTCACTTCTTACTGCTTTTCTTTCCTTTACAGTTGGCATTACATTGAGTGACAAGCCAAATGGTTTCCTGCAAGCCAAGAAACCATTTACAACGCTGGGTGGTAACCATATAACCAAACCATACGTGCTCCCTACGTGTCAACAAGTGGGTTGGTGGAGGGCTAGTGCCCCTCCCCGTAAAAAAAAAAAAACTCAAAGTCAAATGGCCACCCCTTACGGGATTATGGTGTCTGGCAATAGATAGATAGATAGAAGATTGGTAAAAGTGGAAAAAAAAGAAAAAAGACTGGGATTATAAATAAGGAAGTTCAACCCTACACATATCAGAAAGAGAGAAGGGCCTAGGGGTGATTATCAGTAACAGGCTATCTCCGGCTGATCACATCAGTGAGAAGGTACGAAACATGTATTCACTGCTTGCTAATATGAGATTAACATTCACATACATAAATGAAGACATGCTGAGAAAGATAATAACATCATTCATCAGACCAACCCTGGAGTATGCATCAGTAGTCTGGAATCCTCATTAAAAAAAAACACACACACACACATAGATAAGACTTAAAAAGTACAAAGGGCTCCTGCAAGATGGGTACCAAGCTTAGTGGATCTAAACTACGAAGAAACACTAGAAAAATTGAATCTACCAACACTACAGGAGAGAAGAAAAAGAAGAGACATGATTATACTATATAAATGCATCTCAAATAAAGAGAAAATAGACATAAATGAGTATACAACTTATGGGAAAGCATCAGCAAGAGGACACTGTAAAAAAAACTACATAAAAGGAAAGATGATAAAGACGTAACGAAATTCAGTTTCCCAAACAGGGCAGTTGATCAGTGTAATGCACTACCGAATGAAACAGTGTGTTCCAAAACATTCATAAATTCAAGGATATGTATGATAAAAGTAATTTAATACACGGGACAATACGAGCCGGACTCATTCCTGTTAAGATACTATTAGCTAAGAACACACACAGGCTTGCATATATATATATATATATATATATATATATATACCAGTGTTCCATCATCGTTTTAGCACTCGGGCATTACAGTGACAGGAAATCGGGGTGAAGGGTGAGACTGTCTTCAAATACATCAGAATATGTGACGAAGTACGTAATGCAGAATATAAAAGTCGATGGGGTCTGAAGGGGTCAATAGCTGTATAATAGTCCATGGGGTCTGAAGAAGCCAATAACTGTATAGTCCATGGGGTCTGAAGGGGTCAATAGCTGTATGATAGTCCATGGGGTCTGAAGGGGCCAATAACCGTATAATAGTCCATGGGGTTTGAAGGGGCCAATAACTGGATTAAAAATATGCATTTTATAGTTAATGCTAAAGTTTATCCATTTTCTATACACTGGTTTTAGAGAAAATTGCAAAATGTTATGGGTAACAAAGAGAAAATATTTTTTCAGCAGGTAGCAGACACATTCAATAAATTTTTTTTATAGCTATACACTATACAGCTAGAAGCAAAATACTGAGAACCTTCCAGTACTTCCTAACTAGCAAATCCCGCTTCTCAACAGTATTACAACAGAAAATCTGCTTTAATTAGATTTCATAGTGCAGCATGTCAGTTTAAACGCATGGTACACCCGAGGAAAGCTCCGCCTTATACACCTGTCGGCCAGTTCGGACCTTTAGACGTGAGAAAATCGTTAATGAAGCAGTAGCCAGACACTCAGATGTCTGGTACCACTGTGTGGGTGGGGAGAGGTTAAGGGAGGGGGACGGCTGGGGGAACTGATGGGGAACTGATAGTTCCTCCTCCTCCCTTTTCCATCCCCATTCTTTTCACACAGTTACCAGGTAGATGAATGTTGGCTACTGCTTCGTCACCATTTGTCTCACATTTACTATTTCCAAGTGGTGAGCGAGTGTATATCGAGGAACTTTCCTCGGGTGTACATTCCCTTGGTCTCATGAGTAAATTCTCACTATTTCTCGTTTTTTTTTTTTCAGTTACATGTCAGAGTTGCCAGTCAGCCTGCTATTGTGAGCGGAGTTATTCTGTAAGTGGTACATTATTTTTTGTGCTCTTTTTCTCTATAACGTTTTATTTATGTTACTGTGTGTTAAATTATGTAATTTTTTCTCAGTGTTGGAGTTCGTGTTTGCACGGGAACTTTTCCCATCAAGGGAGGCTGCACGCGTGCCACTTGTCTGCATGGTGCACCTGAGTCTTGGTGGGCAGTCCGCACTAGTGATAGGATGCGCCCATGTCTGGATCTCTTAGAATAAATCTAAAGCTGGCCTCGCTGTTTCCATCTCCCTCCTGGTCCTCACTCCAACAGGGCATAGTGGAGTTCTACGAGTACCCAGGGGCAGTGCTGTCAAAGGACTGATTCTGCCACATGGCGCTGGGTGACCAAGTGCACAGCAACATGTACAGTGTGCCACCACCCCAGCTACAACACCCAAGGATACAGTCACCCTACCAGCTGGTGTACCCAGCCCTGCACTCAAAAGCACTGGACTAGTGGCAAGTGCGGGCACCACCTTTGACTCCTGGTAAGGCTACTATGGAAACGTCGCCATCCCAGTTCGAGGCGTGGGCCCGCAGCATCAGGTGCTACAGCAGTGGTTGCAGCTGGGTCCCACCCTTGGCCGCAGGTTACGTGGGATTGCTGTGTGATCCAGAAGTGGAGCAATGTGTGGATACACGGGTGGTCAAGCATACACTCGAGGTCATGTACAGGGAGGAGGCTGTTGGCAAGGTCAGGAGCATGGTGGTGCACCCCACATGCACTGTGGGAGTATGGTTGGGCTTCTTCACATACATGCAGGTGCCCAGTGATAATGTGTTTTTATATGTGGTAAACTGTAGAGCCAAGGTGGTAGAATGTGATTTTAGGTGCTCCAGTGTTCTATAAATCTCGATTATTTCATGCTATCGAAAAAGCTTGTGATGAGACTGCACAACCTCAGTATGAAAACAGAAGTGCTGCGGCGACTTCCAGTGTTGCGATCTGTGGAAGAAATCACAAACGCCTGTGAAGTGTTCGAACTGGCGGAGATAACGGCAGGAGTGCGCGGCCATAGTAGGTGGCAGGTGCATCAGTGAGTGACAAGGAGGAAACGGAAGTGGCTAGTGCCACTTGGTTGCACGTGGATGGCCACACCAGCCTTGTGCCCCTCCCCCACCAGCAAAGGGCTGCCAGAGGTGCAGCGGCAGTAAATGGAACATGGAGTGCCAGTGTCCTGCCATCAAGACCACATGCCATAGATGTGGGAGAGTCGGCCATTCCAGTGAGTGTGTAGGTCAGCGAAGCAGCCCAGTCCAGCCAAGACCACCGGCAGCATCACAATAGCCAGTGCTGAGGCGTCAGTGTCCCTCAGGGTGGCAGTGAAGTGTGACGACCCACCTGCAGCATGTGTGGTGATGGCGGTAGCTGATACGGGTGCACAGGTATGCATAACGGGATGCCACCTAATGCAGGGCCTCAGGCTGAGTCTGTGAAATCTAGAGAGACTTACTGTGAGTATTAACCACCTCACAGGTGGGAGCAAATGCATTGTGGGATGCAAGGAAATCCACCTCAGTGTGGGTCTACTATGGCGAACCTGTACTTCATTGATGGGGTGCAGCGACTGTATCTGTTGCTGCAGACATGCAAAGCACTGAGTGTGGTGCCACACAACTTCCCCAATGTGCCAGCGAAGGTAGGGACCATTGAACAGGTGGAAGAGCCCCCAATACCTGCCCAACCTGATACTCCCCCATACGCCCTGACAAGAAAATGTGAACCTGCTGGAAAAGTAGTTCTTGGAGCACTTCGGGTGCACGACATTCGCAGTGAACCACACCCTTCTGCCAGAGACGAAAGGGCCAGCCCACCACATCCACCTGCGCCCCTGTTCAAAGCCCTACGCTGTGTACATGCCAGTTTCCATCCCCCACCACTTCTATGACGAAGTTTGCCAGCAGATGGAAGAGGACATAAGAAAGGGTATCATCAAGCCTTTACCAGCTGGAGAACCCACTGGGTGGTGTTCGCAAATGGTGGTGGTCCCGAAGAAGGATGGACAGCCATGCAGAACAGTGGCCTATCAGCAACTCAACCAGGCTAGCCAGCGGGAGACCCACCACACCTGCCCCCCATTTGATGCAATTACCAGCATTCTGAAGAACATGTTCAAAACACTAGCAGATCCCCTTGGAAAGAGGGCAAGAAGCTGACCACCTTCATCACCCCATAGGGCCGCTTCTGCTACTGGCACACACCCGCTACTGGTGCACACCCTTGGGCGCACACCCATGGGCCACTGTATGCTCGGCGATGCAACAGCAGAGTTCCCCAGGAAACTGAAATGTGTCAACGACATGCTCCTGCACGATCGTAGCATTGCCGATGCTTTCTGGCACACATACCAGTTCCGGCAAACGTGTGCGGAAAATGGGATCACACTATGCCAAGACAAATTCTTCTTCTGCAGGAGAAGCATGACCTTTGCAGGTTATCTGCTCTGCTGGGAGAAGTATCAGCCTAGCCAGGACTTGCTATGCAGTATTACCAATTTCCAGATGCTGCCACGCCCTTCCCTCACAGATATCCAGTCGAGGTTCAGGCTGGTGAACAAGATGGTGCCACTCCTCGCTGTTGCACCACTCATGAAGCCCTTCAGAGAATTACTGAAAAACCGTCAGGGAAAGTGGCTACTGGGACGGCCAACTCCAGTCTATATTCGAGTCAACAAAGGAGACTATCAGCAAGCTTGCAGTGGAGAGCCTTCAGTATTATGATGCCACACAGCCCACAGCAGTGTTCACTGACTTCAGCAGGCCTGACATCTGTTCCAAGGTCATGCAGCAGTACTGCCAGTGTGTGTCTCAAGGGGCCACACCCTCCGCCTGTACTGCAAGGGTGGTTGGAAACTGGCCCTTTGCGCAGCTGCCATCTACAGTCAGCCGAGAAGAACTACTCAGTGTTGGAGGGGGAGGCCCTTGTCATTGCATGGTGCCTGAAAAGGTGCACTTGTTCCTGCTGAGATGTTCGGACCTCACCTTCATCACAGACCACTGTGCATTCACCAAGATCTTTAGGGACAAAGAACTGAAAGACATCAACAACCTCTGCATACTTAACCTCAAGGAGAAGACACTGATGTACTCATTTCGCATAAAGTATCTGAAGGGAAAGGTGAACCTCCCAGCAGATGTACTCTCAAGATACCCCATGCTATGGGACGGACCGGACAAGACAGACCTGGCAGAAAACGAGGCTACATGTACAGCAGTTGCAGCAGCAATGTCTTGCATCCTAGAAAATGAAGAAGGTGTCACCATGGACTTCCGTCAAGTAGAGGAGGAAGCAGACCAGGACAAGGACTACAGGCTCCTTCATGAGCGCAAAAGCACCGGGGACTGGGCCTACCAGAAGGACAAGGAGCCGATAGCACTCCGCCCGTACTACAGGATGAGAAGGCACTTGTCATGCCAGGAGGACAGTGTCACATACGCCAGCGACAAGGGGCACCTACGACTTGTAGTTCCAACAGCCCTTCAACTTGCAGTCCTAGCCAACCTCCATGCAGGTCACCAGGGCAGGGACTGCATGCTCAGGCACGTGAGGCAATGTCTGTATTGGCTCAGCATAGATCCTGAGGTGGAGCAGAAGAGGAGGCACTTTCAAGTATGCAAAATCAATGCCTCATCACAACCCGCGGAAAACTTGCTGCCCACACCTCAACCAGAGTACACTTTCCAGCAATTGGAGAGGGAGGAGTACATTGCTTATGCAGACAGTTTAACTGGCTGGCTGGAAGTGCAGCATCCTCCCAAGGCACCAGCTCACAGCTCATAACGACCTTTTGTAAGTGGTTCAGAAGGTTCGGTATCCCTGAGGTCCTGTCTTGTGATGGGGGTATGAACCTCATGAGTGGGGAAATGAGGACATTTCTATTGGCGTGGCGTGTGCAGCTGAGAGTGTCGTCGGCCCATTACCAACAGCCCAGAGGCCAAGCAGAGGTTGCAGTCAAGTCTGCCAAGAGGCTGCTGAGGAACAACACCAGCCTGAGAGGCTCCCTGGACTTCGAAGCAGCCACAAGGCCAAAGTGCAGTACCTTAACACCCCGTTATACAACACCAATGCATTCCCAGCCCAGCTGCTAATGGGGCGTCAGCTGAGAGACTCTGTATCCGCTGCCAAAGAACACAACAGGATCAGCAGGTGGTGGCCGGGATGCTGAGAAGCAGTGAACGGGCCATGCCCACACTGGGGATGCAGCGGCTACAAGATTAAACAAGACGGGAAACAACCTCACCCCTCTCAACCCACGCCAGCGAGTGCACCTACAGAACAAGGAGACGGGGTGGTGGGACCGTGTAGGGGTTATTGTTGACACACAAGCCCCAAGACAATACCTGGTGCGGCTGGATGACAGTGGGCAAGCATCTCTCAGGAATCGCTGCCACCTACGCCCCAACAAGGAGACAGGAGAACAGACACCCACGACACATCTTGAGAGTGGTCGCAGCAGGAGGACGACTGTAGGGGGAAGACCTCTCAGCCTCTCCCTCCTCTGGAAAGGCTCAGCACACTAAGTGCAACCCAAGCCACCTAGAAAACTATGTATCATGACTTTGCAGTGTTTTGTACTCCTAGGCATGTGAAGGTGTTTTGTAATGTGAACAACCTTGTTGTGCTTATACCATGATACCAGAGCAATTGTTGCTCCAGCACATGTAATTGAATTCCTTGTTGTTGTAACAATTATGCCATTATTAAGTCAGCATATGTATATGTAACATGTAAATATTGCCAGCACTGTGTCATGTAATGCCTAGTCTTCAGTTATGATGAGTGTTAGTATCTGCCCATTGTTTTGTTATTGCAGTGACCTCCATCCTCCTCGACCAATGTGCTTTGTATTAATACAAATTAGAAGCTTCGGGTGTAATGCAAGGCTATATAAGGAAGTGGAAGAGCCAAGGAGAGTCAGTTTCGTTTTCGGTTTGAGTATAATTCAGTGTCTGTGCAGTTACTGAAAGTTGTATAGCTCTGGTACTTGTGAAAACAGTGAAGTGATGCTGGCAAGCATTATGTGTAATTCTTTGGAAAATAAAGACAGCAAACTTAACCCGAGGCATTCCGACGACGTATGGTCATGTTGCAACGTTTTGTCACTGTGACACCTGACGATGTACCCATTCGTGATGCAATTGCAAGGTCCGTCATTTGCACATTTTTCAAGTTTCACGGGTGATTTTTGGTAGGCATATATGGGAGACCTTCCTCTACACACCGTCAGGTGGGGATACTGCCTGCCCCCACCTGACCTCCCTCCCCCCCACACGGCATTTTCTCGGCAATTCACCTTTTAGCAGTGACCTGGCCAGTAAAAAACATGTCGTGCCACGGACTCTCCAGTGACGAAAGTCACAGTGAAAGTGATTCCTGAGGTGAAGGACAAAGGAAGAAACTAACTAGAGAAAGAAACAAACTAGAGGAAGAAACAAACAGAAGTGATGAGGTGGTAATGTCGTAAAGGAAGGTGAATTATATTGATGTGTTTGGTGGGTGAACAACGTGTATATCACCTATATTATTGAGTGAAATCCAATATACTCTTGTACTACATATAAATTCGTACAAAATGAGTAAATACATAATTTAAAGTGGTTTGAATTAGTTACCCCTCCCATAGTTCGTTTTCTTTGAAGCCAGGTACCCTCATAGAACATGAAAAGGTAAGGGTACTCTCACCTGTGGCAACATTTATAAGCTCAGGAGGGCGATTTCTCAATGAATTTTTTATGTTTCCCACCAAAAGTGGAAGTTTAAGCAACAACAACAACAAAATCCAAAATTGATCGAGATTGGGGGGGAGGGGGAGGGTCAGTGGTGGAAAATCGGCCGGGACGTGATGGGTTTAAGAAGCCAGTGTCAGAGGAGTAGACTGTAGCACCAGTTGAGCAGGGCAATACTCCCAAGGTTGATGGAAAGCTGTTGACAGGGAGAGCTGGAGTTCCCATTTCATCAGCCCTCGGGACTAGTTCCTGACCATTCCCCTTTGCTGAACTTTTTCAGTGTCCCAATAACACAGAGAGTAGGCCAGCATGCTCTCCAATACAACTTTCTCCAACTGTCAACACCAAACTACATGCTAAAAACAAAATTAAAAAAAGAAAAATAGCATCTAATAACCAAACCTTGGAGTCCCCAGGGAGGAGGGGGACCATAAATGCCCCCACCATCCACCCCCCTCCCAGTGACGACTCAACGAGCTGTGTGGAACCAATGTATGGCTCCCTTCTTCGTTTTTGCAACATTCGTGGCCTTTCCTCTAAGTTTCTCTCTGCTGAACACCACCTCTCCTGCTCTAAACCTCACCTTCTCTTCTTAACTGAGACCCAGCTGTCTGAGGCAACTGATAGCAAACCCTTTTCTGTATCCTCCTACTTTCTCTATACTTATTTAAAAGCCAAAGTGGCTGTTGTGTATATGTACACATAACGACTTATCTTACTCTCGTGTTCCTGAACTTGGTTCTTCTGAATTCTCTACTCTCTGGCTTCGGCTTCCCTGTCATTCTCTGACTAAATATATCTGTGCTGTTTACTTATCCACTAATTCTACTGACTATGAAAAATTCTTTAACTATCTTACTTCTGTGACGGAACACATCCTATCCATTTCTCCTTTCTCTGAAATCTCCATTCCAGGAGATTTCAATGTTCACCACCACCTTTGGCTCTCCCCTCCTTTCACTGATCTACCTAGTGAACACGCCTACATCTTTTCTATTCTTAATGACCTACTGCAGCTTGTACAGCACCCTACCCATATCCCTGACCACCTTGGAGAGAGTTCCAACATACCTGACCTCTTCCTTACAACTAATCCTTCTGCTTACACTGTTAATCTTTCTTCTCCATTGGGCTACTCCAAACACAACTTTATTACCTTAACCTGTCTTATCGCTCCGGTATGGCCTGTGGACCCTCCAAAGAAACGTCAATTGTGGCGCTTTGGAGCTGCTGCTTGAGAGGCCTTCAGGCAGCACTTATTTGATTTCCCCTGGAATGTTGCTTCCATGGCTGGGAGCCATCTGAGTGTGTCTTGCGCATTACAGAGAGTTATTCTCTTGGGCACGGAAGCATACATTCGCTTCTCATATCCTTTTATTAATGCAAGAAAGCCTTGGTTTAATAACGCTTGTCCTAATGCTGTCCACAACAAGGAGAGGGCCTGTAAAAGGTACCGGGGCCAACCCATCCCTGGATCACATCTTTGTTACGTTTCTGCCCGGAATCATGCTAAGTCTGTTCTTTGTTCTGCTAAAAATAATTTCATCCGTACTGCTGGTAAATGCTCTCAACTCTCCAACTCGAATTCTTCCCGCTCCTTCTGGCACCTCGCCTAAAACCTTTCTGACAACTTTACCTTGTCTCTTTACTACTCTGATGGCTCTGTAGTTATTTCATCTACTGATAAAGCCGGTCTCTTCACTCAGACTTTCTCCTCCATTTCCACCTTTAATAATTCCGATACTGTTCCTCCATCACTTCCCTCCTCTGACTTCCTCATAGCTGATATTAAAATTTCCTCAGCTGATGTATTTTCTGCCATCACTGGCCTCACTACTAATAGGGCATATGGGCCTGATGGAGTCCCTCCTGTTGTCGTCAAGAACTGTGCTTCCATGCCTAGGTAAACTCTTTTG
>JAGKTI010033998.1:0-11551 GCA_018397915.1 Birgus latro | reverse complement strand
TTCTGAAGTGCAGTTAGCAGTGGTTTGTTATGAGCACAAAAACTCCTGTAGCCCAGATCGTCATGCAACAGCTGCTGCACACTTCTGACAGACACATCTGCCAGCAACTATGGGTTCTTTTCTTTTAAATCCCGTGCTGTTAGCCTTGGATCCTTGCTAACTTGCCTTGAGATCAGCTGACGGGTCCTGAAGGTTGTCTTACGAGGTCTCCCAGGCTTGGGAAGTGGAGAGGGAGGAATAGCCTCCCCACTGTCCTTGAACCTCTTCACCAGTCTCTGCACTGTCCTCAGTCTAACACCAACTGATTTGCAATAAATGGGAGTATGTGGCCAGCTTTGTATAAAGTAATCACTTCCACACGTTTGTCCTTGCTTGTGGTTACTTTAGGCATGATGAGAATGTGGTAGGTAACCAAATAACTGTGTTATTTGAGTCAAAACATGCCCTCGTGGTGCATCGCACACAAAGACAATCCTTCTCCTGTGGCTGCCCAAACATTACTGAGCCTGCTTCTGTGGTGCCAAACCTATCAAGCAGGGTTGCCAGCTCCCGTTGAAAAAGCGCCAGCTCATTTCGCATCACAGGGGAGGGTAGTATTGACCCTACTTCACTTAACGCGAAAAAGAATGACGTCGGCAAAAAAAGTCGATACTTTCCGCACCTACTGTATATATATATATATATATATATATATATATTATTTTGTATAAGAGGGCATGGATGAAATCAGTGGAAAAATCCGGGGAAGATTTACTTGACGCAGAGTGGCTGATCAGACGACACGAGGGTAATGAAGGGGAGGTAGGGAGGGGAGTCTAGAATGGGGGAAAATGGCTAAATTGTCAACAACGGATGGGAGTACTGATGACATTAGCAGCTCTGATTATTGTTTATTGTTGGACATTGGCAGTGCTGATAGATGATACAAGTCACCACCTGAAAGCCCAGGCAAATTCAAAACAACACAAAATCACAAAAGTGACGTCCCGCGGTATGATCCATTGCCTCCGAGCGTCATGGAAGTGACAACCCGCGGTTGATGGGCTAAGATAGTCATAGCCAAGACTCATTTTGTCACCATTTGGCATATCACTCAGTGTAGGGTCACCCATAAACCAGAGGAAGAGTAAAAAATGAAAGAAAGAGGAAGGAAGGAAGAGAGGAAAGGACAGTCACCCGAGAGAAGCATTACATCGAATGAGTGGATGGTGAGCTCCCCCACCTACCATTAATCATTATTATTTATGATTATTTTGTATCCCCGCTCTGGCAGGATTAGGATTGCAAGGATTTAGACATTATTCTTATTATTATTATGCATGGTAGATAGTAAAGTTTCTCTTCTCAGTGAAGTAGATTGCCACTTTTACCCAAGCTGAATTAGTTATTGTGGCCCCAGGTTGATCTGAAATAAGGAACTCATTGAACTGCTGGCTTGAAGTTGCCCAACTGCTGCATTCAGCCATCCTTCTATGGTAATAAGGAAGCACTTGAGGGACTATAACCAGGGAAGTGAGCCAGACAAATGACAAAAATGGATCCATTCATCTTAGGTCTCATGTACTAGTAGTTGTTGTAGTAGTTGCAACCCCAGGCTAATCAGAACATTAACCTAGTGGAATGCAGGCAGAGCTGCCCTTTTGTAGGCCACCATTTTCCTGTTGGGGGATAGGGATGAGATTGAGAAGTGTTAAGACAGCCTCCCTCTCTTCCTATTAGTGGCACTCCATCACCAAAATTATAGTGGTTAATTGAACAAATACTATAGGGGTTAATTAAGATCTGTATGGGAGTCCATCACAGACAAAGGGTTAAATTGATTATCAGCAGACCTGAGATTATCTCCCCAAAACTTGCCGTATTTTCAGGGGCCACCAGTAGTACTTGTGCTACTGTTCCTGTTTCTGCCGCTGATGGAGTAGTAGTAGTTGTTCCCAAGGCAGTCTGGCCGAACAGCAACGAGTCCCTAAGGAAGGCCATGGCCGAGACCGGGCTTTCCCACAGAGCTCTCAAGGAGTGTATGTTGTGTTGTTGGCATAGGTGATTGTGTGCAATGCAGTCTTCCATGATGTGCTTAATTGTATGGGGTGCTGTGTTACATCCTGGGCAGGTGTCAACGGCGGAGTCATCCAGCCTCTTCTTATAACTTGGGCTGGATGATGCCCACATCTCAGCCCGGCCAGGTGGACCCTGTCCTCACGAGGGAGATAGGATTCAGAAGGATGGATATCAGGAGGTCATGCACGCAGCTGTGTGTTGTCTTTAAGTGACTGAATGGAACGGTGAGTGATTTGATTATGAATATGCTTCTGGAAGCTGGTCTGAGGCGGGCAGGGGGGAAGAGATGACAGTATTTGTGTATGATATCGTGTGCTGGGTGTTGTTTTGATGTTCCTTGGTGTGTCTGTGGATGTGCTGCCATGTAGTGTAGTGGATGTTGTGGGTTTGTGGAGGCTGCAGCGAGAATTTTGGTGCCTCTTATGTCTAGATGATCCTTGACTTTGACGACTTTGGTTTCTTGATGTAGGTGTAGTACCTGTGCAGCCTGTGATTATTTTTAGGGCCTTGTTTTGTATGGTCTGAAGAGTGTTATAGTGTGTTTTAGTGAGGTTAGGAGCCCAAGCAGGGCTTGCATAATTCATCACTGAACGTATATATTGTTTGTATACTGTGGTGGTGGTTTCTTTGTTGCGTCCAAATGTTGGATGGGCAAGTGACCTCAAGGCATTGAGTCTAGGTGTTAATTATTTTTGATGTTTGTGATGTGTTGTTTAACCCCTAAACCGCGGGTCGTCACTTTCGTGATGGTCGGGTGCAATGGATCATGCCACGGGGCGTCACTTGTGTGACTGTTTTTTTTTTATTCGCCCGGGCTTTCAGGTGGTGACTTGTATCATCTATCAGCACTGCCAATGTCCAACAATAGTTAGAACTGCTAACGTCATCAGTACTCCCATCCATTGTTGACAATTTAGCCATTTTCCCCCATTCTAGACTCCCCTCCTTACCTCCCCTCCATTACCCTCTCGTGTCGTCTGTTCAGCCGCTCTGCGCCAAGTAAATCTTCCCCGGATTTTTCCACTGTTTTCATCCATTGAAATGAGCCCTATGCCCTATTCTTATACAAAATAATATATATATATATAAATTAAGGTAATTAATAGTGCCATACACCTGGAATTGACTAATTATCACTTGGCAACATCCAACCTGCACTCGTTCACTAATTTCTCCTGCTTTTTTCCCCTGTGAAATATGCCGTATGAGCTACTCTCATAATAAAAATGTATATAAGAAAGGAAGGGAGAAGCCTGAGTGATATTTATATTCACCTGGAGCTAACTAATTTATTATGTATTGTCTAGATTTCCTACAACTTATTTCTTAGCATATACATTAGCAGCTGATATTTTCAACTCTTGGCTACCGAGATACGTATTGTACATTCAGTTCGCTGTTGTCCTTCACAGTGAAATCATGTCGCAGTCGCGCCCCTCCATTTCTGCCACTTTTGCGCCCATTATAAAAGGCCCTGTGACCTCTACCTGTACTAAACATCATGTGGGAAGCAGTAAAGGAGTGTAGATATATATAAGTGTAATAAAGTACTAGAAATAATAAAGTATGAGTGTGTATATGAGTAAGAAATGACAGAATAACAGCGGCGAATTAGTGCGAGTGGGAGGCTCGTACGCGCTTATGTTTTACATTGCTTTCACAGTGTGTGTGTGTGTGTTTTTTTTTTAGTATGGATTCCAAACTACTTGGAAATCATTGAATAGTGTTTCTAGTGTTAATATCTGGCAGTGGTATTCATATTACGGGAAGTCGGGAAGTGTAAAGTGGAGACTTAGTTACCCAACTTCAGAAGTCTCCACAAGTCCTACGGTAGTTGACGAGTGCTAAAAAAAAACATCCCAGGAGAAAGCTGAAGGTATGTGCCATATGCATATTTAATTATAATATTCTAGGACTAATAACTGATTTATGGCAAATATTTTTAGAAAGTCAGTCGGAGCGTGAATATCCCCGCGGGATGGGCATGGCGTGCCTCCGACATCCCCGTGGTTTAAGGGTTAAATGCCATTGATGTATTGTATGTTATACCAAGGATTTTGTATGTGTGTGGTAGGGGAGTGTTGTTTACAGTGAGGTGTTGGATGTGACTGTGTTCTGCTGTCCAGTTTGTGAGAAGGGTCACTGTAGATTTAGCAGGGGCTATTTTGAGCCTGTTTGTATTGAACCATTCGTGTAGTGTAAGGTTGGAGGATGTGTGCGGCTGTGTTTGCATTTTGGTGTGTACATGTAAGTGTTATGTCGTCTGCATAGGAAGCTATGTGTATCTGTGGTGTATGGGGTGTGGGTATTCATGCATGTATAGGTTAAAGAGTGTAGGGGACAAAACAGGTCCTTGGGGGATGCCATTTGTGAAGTTTTTGATGTTCGAAGACTGACCGGCAAAAGTTACATGTGCACATCTGCCTGCTAAGTAGTTTGCCAGCCATCATTTTGTGTTATTGTGCATGTTTGTGTTGAATATTTTGTTTGTTAGGTTGTGGTGGGGGATGGAATCAAAAGCTTTACTAATGTCTAGTGTGACAAGGAGAGTTCTGTGTTGTGGCCTAGTTGTTTTCCTGCCAGCAAAAACTGTATATGTAAGGTCTTTAAGAAGAGTGTTTGTGGAGTTTAGTGGCCTAAAACCATGTTGTGATGGAGCTAGGGGGGTGTGAGGTGTTACTAGTTGTAGTACCAGTCTTTCAGTGACTTTGGAGGGGGTGCAGAGGAGTGTGAGGAAGGTAATGTGGGGTCTTTGTTAGGTTTGGGGATAGTGATGATAATGCCATGCTTCCAGATGGAGTCGGTGCTGATGCTGCTGGAGGGGTTGGTGCTGATGCTGCTGAAGGGGTTGGTATTAATGCTGCCTATGGAGTCGGTGCTGATGCTGCTGTAGGGATTGGTGTTGATGCTGCTGAAGGGGTTGGTGCTACTGGCCCTCATTACACAGTGACCTCTAACCTCTCGGGAAGTACCTCAGACCGCCCTAAGAGGTCCCCTAGGCCATCAGTCTTCAAATCCTATCTACTGTACATCTCAGGTACTACTACTAGTACTGCCACCACTACCACCAGTACTACTACTACTACATTTACAACCACCCTTCTTAAATGTGAGTTAGACATTGTTTGGTTTGTCCACCTTGATTTGGCAGAGATAACTTTCAGCAGCCTAATTTCCATAGCTCAGAAGCAGAGTAAAACAAGGATGGCAATCCTGTGACTCTGCATCCTTTCCAAATCACATCTAAGCCAAGTTGATGTGGAAAGAGTATTTTAACAGATGCTTCCCTACTTACAAACTGTTTATTGAGAATTCCTCACCCCATCCTTGGATGGGAAATGGAGGTAGGGCCGACAATAATGCTTTATGATGATTATAATTATGATCAGCCACTGTGCTAGGCTCCATAAGTCAATCATTCCACCATTAGGGTATACAAGGCCAGTTAGCTTAGTCTAGGTACTCATTTTACTTGTTGATTGACAATGATAGTGATGATGACAGGATAATGCAGTGCCAGGAATCAACCCCTGCCACTATCAGGCTGGCAACCTTATACAAAGAGTACTAAACCGCGAGGCCTAGTGAAATCTCAAGCTGGTAAGTCTTTAATCCCATCACCAACAATAGTTCTTAGCTCAAATGTTTGTAAGTGGGAGAGCAGCTGTCTTTATACCAACTGACACCAGATGGTTTTATTCAGCTGAGAGTAATTCTTCTGGACCCAAAGCATAATAATGAACTTTATTTTTAACTTATTTATATTAGTCTGTGCTCAGTTATCATAGTTCTTGCACTTTTAACTTGGCCCAGGATTGGTCCATTCACCAGCTTTTTTCTTATATCTCAGTGGTAGAATAACACAGTATTACAGGTCTACATCCATCTCATTGCACTTCTTCATGACTAGCATTCTGCTAGGTAAACTATTCTTAAGATGTTTATTTTATGCCAGGTTAGAGTAACAAGAATACAGTAAGTAAATTCCCCAGGTATACCAGTAGCAGATAGTTTTGAAACCTTTTCATTGCACTTCTTCATGATTAGCATGGCTCCTTGCTAAGCTATTGCCTCAGCTCATCATTATTTCAAGCTGATAGATAAAATACACAGATAAACATTGCACAGATACACAAAGATAATAAATATATTGCAGTAAGTGTTAGCTAGATAGATATACTGCAAGAATTTTGTGATAGAAAGGTTCACTATGTTATTTTTGATGCCTTTGACTGCTAGTACACTATTTCTCTCAGTTGAACAATGTCTGGTGTTAGTTAAAAGTGGCTTGTCTTCTTTGTGGCTGTGGTGATTTCCTAACATGATTTCTTAGCAAGCCTCCTGTGCCACCTAAAAGACACCCCAGTGAATTATGCATATAATTACTGATTATTATTATGATGTTTGTATTGTAGTTGATGCACAGGGGACAGGTTTTCATAGTCTGTGGTTTGGCCAGTTGTTTCAGGTACTTGTGTATATTATTGCTATGATTTCCGTTTCAATCACCCACACCAATTGACCCTGCATTGTCGGCGTTACTTGTTGTTTACGAACATCGGCCCTATCGATTCCCCCATGTGGAAGTTGGAATGCTAAGTACCAGTATGCACGTAAAAAAATAAGCGCTGAATCAGACTGAGGGAGTAAAGTTTTACGCTGGCAGTAAATGAACAAAAAATCTGCTTCTTAAAAATAAATTAATTTCTTCTTGGTATGTTTGCTAGTGTACTATTTGCCTTGCCCTTCCAATACATCATGTAGCATGGCCCCAAGTCCTTTGCTACTAGTGGGGTTTTGGGGGATAGGAGAATGGGTGGATGGGTGGGTAATGACTTTTACAGAACACACAACCCACCATTGTGTGCCATGATATATATCGGTTCTAACCGGTAATGGGGGTTTTGGAGTTCAAAGAGAAGGGGTCCTTACTGCAGATGTTGGAAGGATAAGTGGCACACAGGTGGATGAATATATAAGTAAACATGCACGCAGCCCTTGCTTGCAATAACCACGTTGTGGCTGTACAGTAAGGGGGCGGAATGCTCTATGAGGGGGTTGTGTTCACGGTTGTTTATTTTTTGCGGCCCAGGCAATGCTTCAAGGATTGGGCATACACTCTTAAGTGGATATTGCAAGCCGGATGTTGCACACTTTGTTCACATCTATGAGATGCTGGCCCACACATTCACAGCCACCCACTCATTCACCAATTTTTTGTTTCCCCCTTTTTGCAAGAGACCTGGGACTAGCTATTGACTGATGTATTACCTTAGGGGAGCGCTGTAACTCTTACACCACCATGTGACTGTTTAGTTGTTTATTACCATCAAGTGTAGTAACTTATATCCTGGGTAGCAGGAAGCCAGTTGGCTTGTCACTCATCATAGTCATTCACCAGATTCGAGTAAAGCGACTAAGGTTATAGACAGCTGGCCAGCTGTATGCAGCCATAGGCTATGAAATTTTTAGCAAGACTCCTGTCCTGAGCATGAGCAAAAGTATGTAGGCACTTCTCTGCCAGCTGTAGGAATGGAATGTTTGAAATATTTTATGTGGCAAGGACTACATTCTTTCATAGTCCACCAATCTCCTTTAGGGGCATTGTAAAGGAACTAAAGGCTGTTAGTATAACGTGACAACTTCAATATCTGATCATTAGCATGTGAAAGTGTCTGTTCCAAGCATCAGTAAAACAAGCAAGAGAAGGAATGTTACTCTCTAGTCATTTGGGGACGAGTGATAAATACGACATACAAGTTAGTGCTGGCAGAGTATTGTTGGCATACTTTTGCACATGCCTGTACATCACAAACAGATGCAGTAGTCTTGGTTATATGCTACAGATGCTAAAAAATACAGGGTGGTTCGTATTTAACATGTCTGAACCCATGTGTTTTGTTGTTGCTTTTTGAACCATACCTTACCCCACCCTTAGATGGGAAGAAGAGGTTAGGATGATGATGATTGCAGTGATGTTTTTAATAATAATGAATGATGATTATTGTATTGATTTTGATTATATTGATGATTGATATGGTGAAGGCTCAGCATTACCATCTCTTCCCTGCATCATTTTCTGTTTCCCATAACCCTTTCTTACTTTCTAGTGATTGCTTGTTTGCATCCATTGTTAGCTTTTTTTTTTACAAAGTAATTAAATATATCCTCTTGCATTTGCTTCAGTAATTGCTTAAAGTTCACTCATTTTAGTAAGCAGAAATTTTTACCCTCCTGTGACTTTTATCTACCTATTGCCAGACATCTCAATCTCATAAGGGGGGCCACAGACATATTAACTCCATGTTGCACTGTCATCTGCCATTGGACTGCCCTCTCTCCAACTCACACCTCCCTCCCTCGTATCTCTCCACTCCATTCTTCCATCTCAGCCGTGGTCCCCCCTCGACGTCATTCACATACCTTCTTCTAGTCAGTCACTCATTCTCCATCCTCTACATGGCCAAACTATCTCAAAGTGTTTCTCCTAATAGCACGACAATGCATCTTTACTTCCTCATTTGTATATCTGTCTGTCCATAAAACTCCACACACTCTGCACTTCCTTTCCACTGCTCTCACTCTTGACTTACTTCCTTCCAGCAGGATCCAAGCCTCACCTCCATGCTCACTTCCCTACCCCTTATCACAGCTTTCAGTGATCCAACAATCTTTCTACCCTGCCGTACCCATTCAAACACTTCCATCCTTAGTCATCACACTACTTAAATACTTGAATGCACGTTCATTCTGTTTCCTCACCATCCTGTCTCACTGTGTATGCTTGACTTCTTTACGCTCTGAGAGCATAACTTTACTCGTATATACATTCTCTTTTGGATTCTGTTTCCTACATACACCCCCAGACTCATTCACCAAGCCTTGCAGTTAACATTCTTCACAATACAGTATCATCAGCAAGCAACAGCTCAGGAAGTTTACATATCTAACCCTTTCTCATTAGACATTCCAATATATTCACATCCCTGCCTATTACCTCTCTTATAGCTCCATTCACGTACAAATTGAAATACCAGAGACATGGCTTGTAGAAACATGACACAAGGAGACATGACACACACACAGACATGACAAACATGACACACAAAAGCATGATACAATATATGACACAGAGGCATGACACAAGGAGACATGAGATTTTTGGCCTTATGGAGATTTATTTCCCATACCTCACTGGCAGAATAAGATAGCACTGTGGCCCAACATCTTTTCCATAGCACTTCTTCATGACTAGCACTGTATTAGTCTTGTTTCAACTAGCAGTTACAAAGGAAAGATGGTAATTTAATCCTTAGTTAAACAGAGCATAATTGAATACAGTCGTCAAAATACATGCATCCCCCATACCCTTAGACTGAGCCGACAACACACCAGATATATTGCATACGGGCAGCCCTGTATATTGGCTTAATACATTGTGGGCTTCTGTTGCTGTGGTCCTGTATTCATCTGTAGTAGTGCTGTAGCTAAACCACTTCTCTGAACCAGTATAGCATCATCATTTTTGCCTTTACAGTATTTGCTCACTGACTAATTAAATTAAAACAGTGTCAGTTGTTTGCTGATCATCTACTTTCTTGAATGAGATGTAGTTACATGAGCTGAGAAATTTTGCTAAGGATATATGCATGTCATTTTTCAAAGTAGACTGCTGAGAGATGTACACACATGCCTGAAAAAGATTATTAGAGGATAATCTTTGTTGTAAAGAGAATTTTGGAGCTTAACTCTCATTGAAAAAGCTCATATTGCCTCTTTTCTTTCATAAAATTCCAGTACTTAGTTTCTCCAGCATTGACTCTGATTCTTAGTAGTTAAAATGAGCCTGGGACCACCACAACAGCAGGTATTATCAGCCCAAAAGATCGTAAATAAATGTGGCATATAAAGGACTCTGCAAAAAGCCATAGTGCTTTTTTTACCAAACAATAAAAATAGGTGTTTTCATATATTATCCTTCCTGAAGTATTGATGTTGGTTATTATATTTGTATACCAATTTTTATGCCCATTTTCTTGTTATATTTTTTTTATTATTTTTGCCATGTCATTGTGATGTAGTGCACAGTCAGCTACAGGAAAAAATATGCTGAAAAAAATATGTACTCTTGCCCTTCTTTGGTTGATTTTAATTGGCAGCAGGTCAGCTATGAAATTGTATTCCTCAGTCTGTATTTCCCCCCTGCTTATGACCTCCAGTCTTTTAAATGCAATGGCTGCAGGAATTTCAGATGTAAGAGATCTTTAATTTGTCTCTTGTGTATTATTTCTTGCAGCCTTCAGTTTCTGCTTCTTTGCATTAAAAAGAAAAATGTCTTGCCATAAATAGCACTGAGAATTTAAAACTAACAGGCATCCTTAGTTAACGTTCATTTAGGGCAAAGATTAATGAGCATCTTGAGTTGTGTCCCTTCATTAAACATCCCTACTTGATTCCCTTCATTTATATCAGAGATTAGCGAGTTGAGATTTTTCCTTGCATACATATGAACATTTGTCATTAATACAGTTTATGTTTTTTGTTAATATTTTTTTTCCTGTGGCTGACTGTATGTTTATATATTGATTTTTTTTTTCTACAGTCAGTTTGCTTTCACCTGATGGAAACTCATAACCTGTACCTTGGATTATGGCCAAGTGTAGTCAGACTGGAGAGTTAATTTGAATAGTAACCAAGGAGTCTCATCCCTGCTTCATCACCAAGGCTTATCAAATTTTATGTAGCCACAGATTCATAACCTCATAGCTTGGATTAAGGCCAGGTGTAGGCAAACTGAGTTAATTTGAATAGTAACCATGGAGACTCATCCATACCTCACCACTAAGGCCTAGTGAATTTTATGCACCAGTGATTTAGTACTAAAGTTATAAAAGTCGCCTTGTTTTGTCAGATGAAAATAAATTGGCTGTAGTTGTGTGTTGAATTGTAATATGTTATCTCTATTTTCTTATTTGTAATGTGTGAAATTGTGCCCTTGTAATGTCATCTTCAGGTGTTTGAATTTTTATAACTATATGGAAAGATCCTAAGGTGCCCAATGGACTGAACTATTTTGATATACTGCTTCATATCACACAGTCATTTGCGTTTTCTTTGTGTATCGTTTGGATGTTTGTGATGGTGTTGGTGTCTTGGATTGGGTTGTGGTGGTTTATGATTCTGGAGAGATGGTGAGAGAGTGAAGTATGTAAATGACAGTGGTTTAATATCAGCGTTGGAGTGAGCAAGGATGTGTGTGTGTGTGTGTGTGCTGAAGATTTGGGCTTTGAATGGTGAGTGAATGAGTGTCAGAGCCATTTCATTGGGATTGCAATTGGCCAGTTTCTCCCTCTTTTGGGTTTCCTCTTTGCTTTATGGGCCCTATATATTTCATCCATATGTATTAAAAAAAAATGAATAGGGTGGTAATGACTGCTTGAAAAAGAAAGAAAATGGTTGTGATGATTTTGCACTTCACTAGGCATGATACTAA
>JAGKTI010033997.1:0-11552 GCA_018397915.1 Birgus latro | reverse complement strand
CTGTGGTGCCAAACCTATCAAGCAGGGTTGCCAGCTCCCGTTGAAAAGGCGTCAGCTCATTTCGCATCACAGGGGAGGGTAGTATTGACCCTACTTCACTTAACGCAAAAAAGAATGACGTCGGCAAAAAAAAGTCAATACTTTCCGCACCTACTGTATTTCTGTCTTGGAAGCTAAACCTTATTACATCACTTAGACATTTCTTTCTCAGTTTATATTCATGTCCTCTAGTTGTTCCATCATCTTTCACAAAAAGATCCTCTCTGTCCACTTTTTACAGTCCTCGAATTACTTTACACATCACAATCATATCTCCTTCCTCTCCTATCACTTAAAGTTGATACCTTCAGTTCTCTGTCCACTTTTACCAATTCCCTTATTCTGTTAAATGTTGTTGTATCATACTGATCTCTGGTAGCCTCCCTATTCAGTTCCTTATCCCTGGGATCACACTCAATGATCTCATTGTAAATGTTTTTTGGTCTGGCTCTTGCAGCCCTACCTCCAACATTCACACTTCTCACCTTCCACACCAAATTGTCATAACAACATACCCAAACTATCTCAATCTACCCTTCCTCATCACAACACCAATCCATTCAACTCCCATTCTTCCTCTCAACTCTTCAGACACAATCCTAGCACCCCCCAGGCCTCACATTCAAGGATGCACCAATCCAATCAACTCCCATTCTTCCTCTCAACTCTTGTCACAATCCTAGCACCCCCAGGCCTCGCATTCAAGGATGCACTACATATCCGTCTAATCACTGTCATTTCTGTATGTTTAAACCTAGAATATCCTCTTCCTTTACTGCTCAGGTCTCCCAACCATACAGTATTATACTCCTAATACATGCCACATACAAGGATTCCTTAGCATACAGGAAGAGTCCTTTCAGTGTTATGATGGCATCAGCTCCCTGAATTTCCTCCAAAACTCCTTACCTTTATTCCAGCCCCATCTCCAGCACATAACATGTTCCCTAAATAACAAAACTCCTCTGCACACACAAAACTCTCCATCAAGATCAGTCCTTTAAGGCCTTACAATCTCTACATGCTCTCCCCGACACACCACAGACAAACAGCATTACTTCGCACCCTACCTCTAATGCCACTACCTGTCTTATGCACCCGCATATGACAAACACTGTAAAGGATGGAGGTACTTCCCACACCCTTATGGCAAACTGCACGTTGTCACACTCCCTCTACTCTGACAGTACCAACATCAGCCCTAGATATCATCAATTTTGCTTTATCTGCATTTACTTTCAAACCCTTGTGTCTCATTCCATATCTCCACTTCCTAAATCTCTAGTTTACCTCCCTTTCCTTCTCTGCAATCAACAACAAGTCATCAGCATCCAACATCTCCCATGGGAATCCATTTCTGAAGTCATGTGACAGAGCTTCAAGCACCATTACAAACAGTATGGGGCTCAAGCCTGACTCCTGATGCACACCTATATACATGGAAAATCCATTACTCAAATCTCCTTTCACTTTATTATCAAATCTCCTTTCTCCATGTCTTTCTCAATTATGGCTGATAATGTAAATTTCTGCAACTTCTATGTGGTCATGACTGTTATGGGCTTCTGATGATGATCATTCATTCATTCAATATCTACTCCAGTGTTGCCCCATGAGAAGCTTTGAAGCCCAGGACTAGGCAAGTTGGTCCTGACATTTAAGAAGAGAGTGACCAACCTCACTCATCCCTGAGTGGCATTACATGAGCAAGAAACCCCAACCATCCCTTGGATATTAGCCTGCACCAGCTCAATCTGATTGGAGCACCATAATTACCCACTAAACCATCAGGCACCATACTATATACTTAAAAATTTTAACTGCATGGTAATTGTATTGTTGCAGGCTCTTGGTACTGAAATGGCTGTGGTAGGGGACAAAGTACCATGAGTAATTAAAGCACAAGCCTACTCTGGATTGTAAAAGGTGCTTAAATGTAGTATGTGAAGATAACTGAAAACAGTCTCTGAACAGTAAGCTGTTAAATTTTGCAAACAGATGGTTTTGCAAAAACCTTGCTACATTTAGATAATCACAATTTAAGCATAACCTCATGGAGAATCCATCCATCCATCCATCATCCAATCCTATGTCGCCCCACAGAGGAGCATAGAAGCCCGGAGTTAGGCAAGTTGGTCCTGGGATTTAAGATGAGAGTGACCAGCCTCACTCATCCCTGAGTGGCATTACGCAAGCAACAAACCCCAACCACCCCCCAGATACGAACCTTCACCAGCTCAATCCGACTGGAGTGCCACAATTACCCACTAAACCACCAGGCACCAAAATCTGGTTATATGGTTACCACCCAGCATAGTAAATGGTTTCCTGGTGTACAGGAAACTATTTGGCTTGTCACTCAGTACAGAGTCACCCACAGGCAGAAGGACAAGGAAAGAAAGACAGAAGAGAGAGTGCAAAGTCACCCATAGGCAGAAGGACAAGGAAAGAATGAAGGAAAGAAAGACAGAAGAGGACTGAAGGAAAGAAGGACGGAGGAGAGGAAAGGGCAGACACTCGACAGCTGCACTACACCGAGTGAGTGGATGGTGTGCGCCCCCACCTACCACTTTATACAGTATAAATATGGGCTTGGAGGTATTCAGTATTTGCCTTCTTTGACTTTTTTGACACATTACAATACTACCAGTGTTAAAGCAATATAAAAAGTTGGGGTGGCATAAGTAGCAATGTAATCACAACTGTGCCTAGAGTCTATGGGTTTAAACCCAAGCCATGGTGGACTTTTAAAGTGGATGCTGGTTATGGGTAAGCAAGTGCACTAAGCGAAGCGAGCAAGCGTAGTGAAGTGATGTTTATGTTCAGATAAGAAATGAGTGGCCCAACGTGACCTGGCTCGGCCCAGCCCGACACGATACGACACTGCCTGACTGCTATGGTTTTCAGAGGCTAATAGCTTTTCTACTATAAGAGACAGAGAAGAGATTCTATCAGCATGTACTAGATACATTCAATAAGTTTTGTTTTTAGGTACTGTATATATTTTCATGAGACCAAAGAAACCCCTTGGAATCCCAGCTTTCCAAGGGAATATACCAAGGGCTTCAACTGACATGTTCCACTATGAAATCGATTTAAAGCACTATGAAAGGGATACATGACCTTAGACCTAGAGATATTGCTGGAGAGATGGTGCAGAATAGAGCAAGGTAAAAGTGCTAATAGGTGAACCTGTCTGACCCATGGTAATGCTCAAGATCTTTAGTCATTATGTTGTCACGGGCCACTAATTAATGAAAACTAATCTGACCACTGATTGACCAGATGCTGGTACATACACTAAATATGGTGTCTGATATGCATTACCAGCACAACAACATAAAAAGAATTTTTGCATGGCCAAAAACCCATTTTACATGTGAAGCACACAAACTGGAGGCACTCTTAGTAAGATAATTTGCAACCATCTCACCACACCAGCATGAGTTCAAGTGGTGTTAGGAGGAATCATCCCAGACTTCAGCGAGTTGAGAAGATGCAATGCTCCTTACTGTGCAGTCAAAACCCCATTCTAGTCATCATCATCATAATCATCATATCATCATTTTTGGATTTTCATGTTTTCCATCATCAGCAGCATCCCTGTCATCATTTTCAGTTTTTATGTTCGTTTTTCATTTACCATGGGTCAGACAGGTTCACCTATTAGCACTTTTACCTTGCTCTATTCTGCACCATCTCTCCAGCAATATCTCTAGGTCTAAGGTCAAAACACACACCTTCTCATCCCATGGCACCCTTAATCCATCTTTCCACTGATGGAAATGTGCTCTATACTTCACTTCCACACCTAAAACTCCTGCCTCCTAAGTCAACATTTTTTTTTTTTTTTTAATGGCAAAAGGATGGCTACCAATGACCCCGGGAGTGTTAAATGTGGCATTAAACCTGGTAACTAGTCACAGATTCATCACTCTTATGCATGAAACATTCAGCCACAAGTACAGTCATTGTGATCTTTCTTCTGAGTGACTGTATACAGTCAAAGTCCAAGTCCTACACTCCTTAAACCTTGGCCTAGGTGGAGGAGTACCACTGTGAACAATTTTCTTTTTGTAGATAAAACAACATATTTCCCATAAGGCTTGGACCCCTCCTTCAGAATGGCACTGTTACTCAGTCAGTGAGTAAATGAGTGACACAGTCAGGGACAAACAATGCATTTGGCCGCCATTGTGGGTACAACAATAAACTGGTTGTAGCGTAGTCGTCTATGACAAAATCTACATTAAGGGGAAAGTAACAGCAACTATGAGGGTGAGCTATAATTAAAGAGCTGGGAGGACCATAAAGGAAGTGCACCATAGTTGTTGAGCTCTAAATAACAAAGTTAAAACTAACCAAATGAACATGAAACAAAAGTAAAACAGACAGAAAGTTCCTGAAACACTTTTAAAAAAATCTAGAAAGCCTGACAACAAAGCAAGGTACTGATCAGAGCACACTCTTAGTCACCAGACAACAACCACATACACAAATGAGAGCAGTGTTCACTTTATTTGCCACATCCTTCAAAGGGAACAATTAAAATACACAGAAATGTTTATTTCATATTACTTTATGGCATTAATTAGGCAGGATTAGGGCAAGGAAAGGGGGAGAGTGAGGAGCAATTAATGTGACCCCACTGTACTTTGTTTCTGTTAATCTGGAGAGGGCATTTGACAGAGTTCCTAGGGAGGTGGTGAAGTGGGCAATGAGAAAGCCCAGGATTGAGGAGTGGCTGGTTAGAGTGGTTATGGCTAAGTATGTGGCTGTTTGCACCCAGGTGAGAGTGAATAGAGATCTGAGTGCTGGATTTTCCATGAATGCTGATGTGCAGGGGTCACTCTTGAGCCTTTTATTGTTCACCATGGTGCTTGAAGCCCCCTCACGTAACTTAAGAAATGGACTATCGTAAGAGATGTTGCATTTTTTTTTTTTATGCAAGAAAGAAGGAACCAAGGGCCATGGGCCCGCATACTGTTCCTTCCAAGAAAAAGTAAAAACAATACAAAAGAGAGCCAAATTCAAGATCCATTCACTTCGAGATGCCTGGACACACTGGGTTTGAAAGACTGGAGATCATAGGAAGCAGGGAATACAGACAGAGGGAGACAGTTCCAGAGTTGACCAGTTGCATAAATGAAGGACTGGGAGTAACGGTTAACTCTTGCATTAGAGAGTTGGACAGAAAAGGCATGAGAGTTTGTTGCTAGACGGGTACTACGTGCCCGTCGTAGAAGTGGAGGGATGCAAGCAGACAGTTCAGAGGAACAGGACCATTGAAGTAGCGGTAGAAGAGAGATAAAGAAGTAACAGTGCGGCGAAGAGACAAAGGTTGAAGGGAATCAGTAAGAGGAGGAGAGCTAATGAGACTAAAAGCCTTACCTATTGAGAAGAACCGCATGTGGGGACCCTCCCCACACATGAGAGTTGTACTCCATACACAGGCGAATAAAACCCGTGTACAAGGTCAACATCTGTGCAGGGGTAAAGAAAGCTCGGAGTCGGGCCAGCACACCTAATCTCTTGGAAGCAGATTTCACAAGAGATGTAATATGTTCTTTCCAAGACAAATCCTGAGAGAATGAAACCCCAAGCATGTTCAAGGATGATGCAGGACATAACTGTTCATTATTAAACATTAGTGGGTAATCCTGAGGAAGATTTTGTCGAGTGGTAAGTGTAAGAACTGAGTTTTTGATGCATTAAAAATAACAACAGTATTTTTACCCCAATCAGAGATATGAACCAAGTCAGACATTAGGTGTGCCATAGCCTCATCCCTTGTTTGCTGAAGTAACTGCTGAGATGGACGTTGTGGAAATCGAATGGAAAGGTGAAGGGTGGAATCATCAGCATATGAGTGGATAGGATTAGATGTACAGCTTAGAAGGTCATTGATGAATAAAAGAAAGAGAGTTGGTGATAGGACAGAGCCCTGAGGAACACCACTGTTGAAAGGTCTAGGAGAAGAACGATGGCCGTCTACAACAGCAGCTATAGAACGACCAGAAAGGAAGCTAGAGATGAAGGCACAGATAGAAGGATAGAAACCGTAAGAAGGCAGTTTGGAAATTAAAGATTTATGCCAGACTCGATCGAAAGCCTTTGAGATGTCAAGTGCAATGGCAAAGCTTTCGCCTAAGTCCTGAAAGGAGGATGACCAGGAGTCTGAAAGGTAGGTGAGAAGATCGCCAGTGGAGCGTCCCTGACGGAACCCATACTGACGAACAGAAAGAAGGTTGTGACAGGAAAGATGCTTTAAAATTTTTCTGTTAAGAACTGATTCGAAAACTTTTGATACAAAGGATGTTACAGCAATTGGACGATAGTTAGAGGGTTGGGAATGGTCACCCTTCTTTGGGACTGGCTGAATGAGAGCAAACTTCCAGCAAGAAGGAAAGGTACAAGTTGAGAGACAAAGGCGAAAGTTTACCTAGGCAGGGTGTAAGCACAGAAGCACAGTTTTTGAGGACAACAGGAGGGACTCCATCAGGCCCATATGCCTTGTTAATATTGAGGCCAGTGATGGCAGAAAATACATCAGCTGAAGAAATTTTAATGCCAGTCATGAGGAAGTCTGAGGGGGGAAGTGATGGAGGAACAGCACCGGAATCGTCTAAGGTAGAATTGGAGGAGAAAGTCTGAGCAAAGAGATCTGCTTTATCAGTAGAAGAAATAGCTACAGAGCCATCAGAGTAGAAAAGAGGAGGGAAGGATGATGAGGTAAAGTTGTTAGAAAGGTTTTTGGCAAGGTGCCAGAAGGAGCGAGAAGAATTCGAGTTGGAGAGTTGGGAACATTTAGCACGGATGAAATTATTTTTAGCAGAGCGAAGAACAGATTTAGCACGATTCCGGGCAGAAATATAAAAAAAGATGTGATTCAGGGGTGGGTTGGCTCCAATACCTTTTAAAGGCCCTCTTTCTGTTGCGGACAGCATTAGAACAAGCATGATTAAACCAAGGCTTTCTTGCATTAGTCAGAGGATATGAAAAAGGAATGTATGCTTCCATGCCCGAGAGAATAACCTCCGTAATGCGCAGGGCACACTCAGACGGCTCCTGGGCATGGAAGCAATAATCATTCCAAGGAAAATCAAAGAAGTACTGCCTGAGGGCCTCCCAATCTGCAGCTCCAAAGTGCCACAGGCGGCGTTTCTTTGGAGGGTCCACAGGCCGTACTGGAGCAATAGGACAGGTTAAGGTAATAAGGTTATGATCGGAGGAGCCCAACGGAGAGAAAAGATTAACAGTGTAAGCAGAAGGATTAGTTGTTAGGAAATGGTCAAGTATGTTGGAACTCTCTCCAAGGCGGTCAGTGATACGGGTAGGGTGCTGTACAAGCTGCTCTAGGTCATTCAGGATAGAAAAGATGTAGGCTTGTTCACCAGGTGGATCAGTAAAAGGAGAGGAGAGCCAAAGGTGGTGGTGAACATTGAAATCTCCTAGAATGGAGATTTCAGAGAAAGGAGAAATGGATAGAATGTGTTCCATCGTAGAAGTAAGATAGTCAAAGAATTTTTGATAGTCGGTAGAATTAGGAGATAAGTAAACAGCACAGATATATTTAGTCAGAGAATGACAAGAAAGCCGAAGCCAGAGAGTAGAGAATTCAGAAGAATCAAGTTCAGGAACACGAGAGCAAGATAGATCGTTCCGTACATATGCACAACAGCCACCTTTGGCTTTGAAATGAGAATAGAGAAAGTAGGAGGATACAGAAAAGGGTTTGCTGTCAGTTGTCTCAGACAGCTAAGTCTCAGAAAGAAAGAGAAGGTGAGGTTTAGAGGAGAAGAGGTGGTGCTCAACAGAGCGAAAGTTAGAGGAAAGGCCGCGAATGTTACAGAAATGAAGAAGGAGTGAGTCAGACAGTGGTTCCAGGCAGCTCCGAGAGTCGTCACCGGGAGAGGGGCGGATGGTGGGGGCATTTATGGTCCCCCCCCCCCTGGGGACTCCGAGGCACGGTTATCATTAGCCATATTTTTGGATTTTTTTGAAAAGGAAGTGTAGTGTGTAGCGTATATGTAGTTTGGTGTTGACAGTTAGAGAAACTTGTATTGGAGAGCATGCTGGTCTACTCTCTGTGTTACTGAGACACTGAAAAAGTTCAGCAAAGGGAGTAAATGCAGATAAAACAAAAGTGATAGTATCTAGCAAGGGTGACAGTACTGTCAAAGAAGTGGGAGAGTGGCCATGTGTGGTTTGCCACAAGGGCATGGGAAATAATTCCATCTTGTGCTGTATTTGTAATGAATTATTTGTAATGAATGGGTTCATAAGAGATGTAGTGGTATTAGAGGTTGACTGTGAGATAATGCAGATTTCATGTGTGCGGTGTGTCAGAGAGAGCACGTGGAGATTGTCAGGCGTGAAAGGATTGATTTTGCTGGTGAGTCCCTTGAGTGTGTGGAAGAGTTTTGCTACTTTGGAGATGTTATGTGCTGGAGTTGTCTCTGTGCTTGAGTAAGGAGAGGTTGGAAGAACTTCAGGGAGCTGTTGCCCCTCCAAGCTTTAAGAGGGTTCACCCTCCATGCTAAGGGATCTTTGTATGCAGCACGTGTTAGGAGTGTAATGCTGTATGGCAGTGAGACCTGGGCAGTAAAGAAAGAGAATATTCACAGGGTCAAATGTACAGAAATGACATTAATTAGGTGCATGTTCTGTGCATCCTTGAATGTGAGGCCTAGGGGCGCGCAGTTTACGATGGAAGACTCAAGAGAAATGATGTGTCTGGAATGTGTTAATGCTGTGATGAGGAGAGACAGACTAAGCTGGTTTTGGCATGTGGAGAGGATGGGGCATGACAATTGAGTGCAGAATGTGAGAAGTATTAATGTTGGGGGTAGGGTTGAGAGAAGTACACCGAAAAAGACCCGGGACAAGGTCACAGAGTGTGTTTACCTAATTGTGATATACAGGAAATGAGCTACGCTCGTGAGGTCCCGTCTCTGTTTCTCAATAAGTCAAATTTTGCCTTAAACTCATTTAAGTTTTTAGACTGGCCGATCTTTTTGTCCAGGCTATTCCACAGGTCTATACATCTATACGGAAAACTATATTTCTTGATGTCCTTCGAGCAGCTTGGCTTCTTTAGTTTCATTCCGTGTCCTCTTGTTGCTCTCTCATCCCACACAAATAGATTTTCTCTGTCAATTTTATCTACTCCTATCATGGTCCTGAACACTGCAATCATGTCACCCCTCTTTCTCCTTTCCTCTAAGGAGGGCAAATCCAGCCTTTCCAGCCTCTCTCTGTATGGCAAATCTGCCAGACTAGGGACCATCTTGGTTGCTGTCTTTGTATTCTCTCAATCTTGGTTATATCTTTCTTTTTGTGTGGGGACCACACTACTGCTGCATATTCTAACCTGGGCTAGATCATGGCCACTATCAATTTTTTCATCATCTCCTCATCCATGTAATGAAATGCCACTCTTATATTGGTCAAGAGTTTATATGTCTCTCTCACTATCTTATTTATGTGCTTTTCAGGTGACAAACTATCCTGGACCAGCACTTCCAAAGTGTGATCTCAGGGGCTAAATAGTGAGGCTGCCAGATATCATGCAGCTTGGAGAGCTGCCTAAGGCCAACACATGCAACGATGTAGGAGCCTTTATAAACAAAATGATACAGTATATTCTCTACATATTTTATATACCTCGAGGCTCCAAATATGATGTTCACATGACATCTAGCATCATAGCATAACAGTGCAGGCTGCACTAGTGGTGTGGCATGAGGCTGGCGACTACAAGCTAAAACAAATGACACACTCCTATTTAATTTCAGTGCCTGAGAGACAAAGGCATTTATAGGTGTTAGCCCTTTGGAGGGTCCTGGAAAAAGAGTGGTACATGTGTGGTCACAAGCATGCACAGTCTCTCAGCCAAGATCTCACTCAAGTGTTTGCTAAATGAGTGGATGAGATATCATGACTCTGGAGGATAGTCATCATGATTCATGAGACATTATACATACATATACTGTATACATATACTGTACATATATTATACAGTATATATATATATATATATATATATATATATTATATATAAAAGTAAGTCCTCGTTTTTCGCTGTTTTGATGTTCCGCCAAAACGTTGCGAAATGTGAAACGTCAAAGTGTGAAGTTAATAATCAATGGGAAAAATAGATGGGCATTCCAGTGGGACAGCTACCTACCCTATCAAAGTACTATATCACCAAACAGGCCCTACCCAAAATTAAATGTGGAGTGTTTACTAGTTGCTTATACAGCATAACATAATAAACATGTACCTGAAATGACATTAGAACTGTTATAAAGAACTGCAGCACCAAAAATCCTTCTACCTATCTATCTATTGCCAGACACTCAATCCCACACAGGGTGGCTACAAACAAATCACCTCCATGTCGCTCTGTCCCCCGCCATTTCACTACCCTGCTTCCAACTCACCCCCCCCCCCCACCTCTCTCATATACCTCTCCACTCCATCCCTCAACCTCATCCTCGGCCTCCCCCTTCCTCTCGCCCCCTCCACCTCACTCGCATACACTCTCCTTGTCAGTCTTTCACTCTCCATCCTCTCCACATGCCCAAACCACCTTAACATGTTTCTCCTAACGTTTCCTATCATGTCCACAACCACACCACAACGCTCCTTCACTTCCTCATTGGTTAGTCTGTCTCTCCATGTGACTCCACATGCACCTCTCAGATAACTCATTTCCACTGCTCTCACTCTTGACTTCCGTCCTTCCAACAGGGTCCAAGCTTCACTTCCACATGTTAGAGTTGGTATCACAATACTGTCATGTAACAACTTTTTCACTTCCATGCTCACCTCCCTGTTTCTTATCACTGCTTTCAACGAACCAGCAACCTTCCTTCCCTGCTGCACCCTTTCGAGCACTTCACCCTCCAGACTTCCATCCTTACTCATCACACTACCCAAGTACTTAAATGCACTCACATTCTCTATATCTTTCCTATCCAATCTCACTGGACATTCACTGGCTTCACTTCTCTTGAAGACAATCACTTTACTCTTCCCTACATTCACCTTTAGATTCCGTTTCTTACACACTCTCCCAAACTCATCTACCAAGCCTTGCAGCTCCCCTCCGTCTTCGCTCAACAACACAGTACCATCTGCAAACAACAGTACAGGGAGTTTCCAAACACTACCCTCTCTCACTAGGGCCACTCCAACATCCATTGCCTGACCTTGTATCTCTTTTATACAAGGAGGAGGCTGTAGCACGGGCCGAACAGGGTGGTACTCCCGAGGGAAATGAGAATGCTGGTGATAGGGAGAGCTGGAGCTCCTGTTTCACTAGCTACCTAACCATCCCCCTTTGATGACCTTTTCAGTGTGACAGTAACATGGAGAGTAGACAAGCATACTCATCCAAACATTTCCTCTAACTATCCTATGCACTACAGGAGACTGTAGCACCAGTCGAGCAGGGCAGTACTCCCAAGGAGGATGGAAAGCTGATGACAGGGAGAGCTGGAGCTCCC
>JAGKTI010033996.1:0-11552 GCA_018397915.1 Birgus latro | reverse complement strand
CAGCCACTCTCAGCTCATTAATGGCCAGGTGTAGGGTTAACTATAGTAACCAAGGAGACTAATTCATACCAAATAACTAAGGCTTATCAATTTTCATGCAGCTATGACTTAGTATTCAAGATGTGCGAGTAGCCCAGAGTACTTTGCTACAGACAAACCAAATACATTACAGTGCAGTTGCTCTTCTATCTATAAGCCAATTTGCCAGATTTCTCCAATTTACAGAATATCACTTGTATGGTAAAAGTGATATTTTGAGTTATCTCTTGTTTATAATGACTTACTTTATTCGCTTAATCACAAACACACCTGCTTGAGAGGGGCAGCTTAACAAGATGGCACTGATATATGCATTATACACATCCCTTTGCTTATCCACTGAAAGGATGGTAGACTGTAGAACATCCCTCAACCCCTGTCCTATCCCTCCAAAGACTGGTGGACTGCAGGAGAACATCTTTTATCCCCTCCCTATCCCCTGAATGAATGATGAACTCCAAAAGAACATCTCGTAGCTTCCTTCTTATCCCCCAAAGCATTGGTGAACTGCAGAACATCCCTGAACGCCCTCCCTATCCCTGGCAGACTGTAGAATGGCAATTTTAACCTGCTGTCCACCAGGTCCACATCCAGAGGAGTTAGGGCCACAAAAGCATCACATACATTCCTTTACTTAACTGCAGAAAGTCTTTATGGCAAATATCAAAACAGTAAATATCCCTCTCATGCTCAGGACACCTCTAGTAGGAAACTCTAGCATCGTACTCTTTTGAACTGTGCCCAGTGTTTTTATTCACCAGAGTCAGGTATGAGCAAGAATATTAGTTTTTGAGGAACATAACGACTTCTTATACTCAAAAACTTTGGCATATTTACAAACCCTTTTAAAAATCATTATTTTTTATTTACAAAATCTGTAACAAGAGAAAAAATTAATATTAATCCCACAAGTTTGTAATCCCTCTCAATCTGATGACATATTTTCCATTTTAATCATGTCCAGATAATTAAATTCAGCTGTGGAGACTAACTGAAAGGGTTACATATACCCTTCATTAACCCCTCTGTTACTGTAGGCATGTCTGAAGCTGTATTAAATTATCTGGTGGGAGACAAATACATCAAAATACATAACAAGACTGAAGGGGTTTAATACATTATACATAATAATTTAACACAGACCTCTTAACAGAAATACAGTAAGCTTTTATTTACAGATATTTCATCAATAAAATGCTGATAAATGAACACCCTCTCATAAACCTGCATGTAATTACTAAAAGCTGAAACAAGTGCCAACTCAGTTAAAACAACTAGCAAGTGAGAAGTAGGTGTTTACAGATGCATTATTTTAATGACATATATTGTTCAGTCCAGTTGTATGTAGATATTACATAACTTAAATGTGGTAGGTGGGGGCACTCACCATCCACTCACTCAATGCAGTGCTGCTCTCGGGTGTCTGCCCTTTCCTGTCCTCCATCCTTCTTTCCTTCAATCCTCTTGTCTTTCTTTCCTTCATTCTTTCATCTTCCTTCTGCCTATGGGTGACACTACACTGAGTGACAAGCCATACCAGGAAACCATTTACTACGCTGGGTGGTAACCATATAACCAAATTTTGGTGCCTGGTGATTTAGTGAGTAATTATGGCGCTCCAATCGGATTGAGCAGGTGAAGGTTCATATCCAAGGGATGGTTGGGGTTTATTGCTCAAGTAATTCCACTCAGGGATGAGTGAGGCTGGTCACTCTCATCTTAAATGTCAGGACCAACTTACCTAGCCCAGGGCTCCTACGCTCCTCTGTGGGGCAACGTGGGATTGGATGATGGGTGGATGGATTAAAACTTAAGAACAATGGTATCAATGATCAAATTAATTTACTTGGTGTAATTGGTAAAATAATTTCATTATATTTCAGTTTCTACCAGTGTTAACAGTGTCTGCCAATGATTTGTACATACCTGGCTCAAATATCAGTGAACTTCAACTTATAAACTTTTTTTACCTATAAACCAACTCTTCAATTTTGTAAGTAGAGTAACCAAACTGGATTAAAAAAAATGCAAATATGATTTCACCTACAAGACACAAGGAAGAGTATTATATGATGGTAAAATATTCAGGGAAAAACACATAAGTCAGCAAAGATATAAGTCCAACAGGGTACCAAGATGAGAAGGAGCAAAGCAGATTAATGGCATGAGATGAGATGTGTATGGTCAGGTTTGAGCAGACATGGGTAGAGCAAAGAGAGAAGTACTTTGACGATGAATGCTAAGTGGTGATGCAGAATGAAGGACTAAAACTGTAACACATCAAGTGCATATACAATAGTGAATGTCAATCTTGAGACTTAAATGTAATAGTAATGTGATGAGAAATGGTAGATGGAGATGGCTGGGGCATGTGGAGGGTATGGAGAGATGGATGATGACACACTGTCAGAAAGAAGGCTTACACATGACAAAAATAAATACTGTATTGCCTTCATTAATTCATTCATTACTACAGATCTGCATAAGATGAATATACATTGTCTGGTGGTAGCCTGATTATGGTGAAACATACATATTTACAAAGAAGCATCAATACATGGAAGCCAATATGAGAGCATCTACTGTATAACAATTCACCTGATGTGTTGCTCCTGAAGAATGAACAGTTGACACAAAACACTGTACTGTGGAGAGCTTAGGAGACCCTCTTGTGTCTCTACCTTTGTGATTTTCTTTGCATATTTCACCATAACATTCTCTTCTATATTGTATGTCTTTATCATCTGAAATGTGAACCCAGTGAACTGCAGGCCACAGTTGCCCTCCTCCTGCACCTCACCATTCTGGGTCACATACAGGAACAAATCACTATGGAAAAGGTGCTAGGAAGCCTTCTTACCTGACCCCATGAGATTATTACCCTTGAGCTTCCATAACTCTTTTATTATTATGACATCTTTTTATTATGTTCTTATTATCATGCCTGGCTGCTTGGAGAGGACTGGGAATGAGAGACTGACTAGAAGGTGTACTTAACCTAAGTGAAGGGGGCAACCAAGGATGAGATGGAGGGATAGAGTGGAGAGATATATCAGAGGGTGTGTGTGTGTATTGGAAGGAGGGCAGGGTAATGGGGCAATTTATCTGTGGTCATCCCTCACAGGAATAGGCATTTGGATATGGATACATAGACTGCTTACATCAACATATCTAATCTGGTAAAGTGAATGGGTTAATGAAGGCCAGGCTATATCTAATACCTACAGTGTGAAAAACTGATGCAAAGCTTAATCAGTCAGTCTGAGAACTATCTATCTATCTATTGCCGGATGCCTCAATCTGGTAAGGGGTGGCCACAAACAAATCGCCTCCATGTGCCCTGTCCAATGCCACTTCACTGCCTTCTTCCAATTTCACACTTCCCTCTCTCATATACCCTTAATTCTCCAGCTCCTCCTTGGCCTCCCCCTCCCTGAGAGTAACAGCCATAAAATAAAGCTCACATCACAGGATTCACAGGGTCAACATTCCATAAACTTCCAACATTTTCACATATTAAGCATCTTGCCAACCTTCTCATGGATGGCAGTAAGTTTTGCCTTTGTGTCTTCATCCATATTCTCTACATCCAGAGATTCCACCCACCCCTGTAAACAAAATAACATTAATAACACTAATGACACCAAACAGTGGGGAAGAAAAAGAATGTTCACGATATATTAAGTCCGTAAATCAGCAAGTCAAAGCCACACAACATAAATATCAGAATCATATTGAGGGAAAATAGCCAGAAGGCAAAATCTATAACGTTTTTCCAATATCTTTCTAATATACTATCTGGCTACATACAGAGACAACAAGTAACCTCCAAGCAACAGCAGCTGAGATACAAATAGGCTAGTTTACAAATATACCGGTATCTCACTTCATTCCCTATTCCCTCAAAGGAGATGGTTGGCTGCAGGAAAATAGTACCTTCAGCCTGCAGTCCAATCAGGCTGGTTTCAGACAAGCCTGGGCTTGTAACACAAAAAGAACTGAGGACTTGTATTAAAAAAAAAAAATACTGCATAATAAGAATTTAGTTGTTGCTGCTGTTGCAAGTGTAACTAGGTAGATATAGCTAACCAAGTGGATCACCCACCTTCATATCAATTTTAGGATTGGTGTCAGGTGAGACCTGTAGTGGTGACCTCCGCAGGGAAATTGCAATCTCCTCCATTTTAGGATGGTGCTTGACAGTACCTGGGGGAGGAGGCATGTAAGGGTTGAACATGGGGGTAATGAAGAGTGAGGATGTGTAATTTGATGGGATGCCCTGGTTGGCTGGAGTTGCTGCAGCTTCCTGGGGGTTGGGGTAAGTACAATCAGTTTGTTTTCATATGACAGAAACTGAGCCACTTCCACAACTTGAATTCTAAGTTGTGGGTGCATAAAATTCAACAAGCCATTAAGAGTTCAATAAGCAAACATTCACACAAAGATATTTTTCACCCAATTTGCATCCTCTTCTCTCGCTATGTGTCCAAACCACACCAATATTGTCCTACATATCACATGAATAATGATGAATAAAATATAAAATGAACAGTACCAATGAAACTACAACAGGGAATAATGTAAAAGAGGCAACAATAACATTACTATAAGGCATGATATTATTATTCACCTGAACTGCTTTTCTGGAGCACTGTACCCTTGCAGAGGAAGGTGGTGGCAGCATATTGTTGGTCTGGCTGATGCCCAACATTTTCCGTTATCTGGTGCGGCACATGCCTGCAAAACAACACACTCAATATATACTGTACTGTAGAGTATCGAACACCCAATGAAAAGAGCACCACAGTTATCAGTGTAAATTCTCCATGACACAATATAACACCACAGATGATGGATATTATACTACAGAATGCTCACTGCTTTGATTAAAACTAGTAATCCTGCTGCAGTGTTGTATATTCCTTGCTAGAGTACCAATGGCATTCAGTTTTATCCAAGGAATGGTAAGTACATACAGTACAGTACTGTATGTTGCTACACACACACCTTGGTAGATGTCAGGTATGTATTCCATATTTTTATTTATTTATTTATTTTTTCATACAATTACTCCTGTAAATTGGGTGAAACCAGCAAATAAGCTTCCCATTCATATGCTGTAATTTAAATACGTTACTGTGGGCATAAAAAAAAAACTGTTAAAAAGGTAAAATGTAATAATGTATTAGTTACTATAAGTCTGAAGAAGACAGAATTGATGCCAGTAGTGAGATGGGGCTGAGTTATACTGACTTCACAAGGCAGCCGGGCAGACATATTGCTGCAGCATGAAGAGAGATGGCGACCGAAGGAGGAGAGAACACGACAGCGAAAGGAGAGACGCAGACTTAGGAAAAAGAAAAAATGGAAACGTAATCAAGTAGATGAAGGAGAGAGTTGAGCAGATACATGGAGTGGGTGGGAGAGCCAGAGGGTGCAGGTGCCCAGAAAAGGCTGAATTCAGCAACAGAGGAGGGAGAAAAAAAAATGGAGATGTGAAAAATGGAGAGAACGCAAGAGGAGAAAGAAGCCTAAATTGAGCAAGATTTCATTCAGTAATTAATTATTATTAGTTTATTATATCATCACCTTCATGTTGCCATATTGTCAATGTCATATGCCATAGCAAAAATAACTTATATAAAACTTGGTGGTAAGTGTAATGTTTTAAAAGCTGTTAGTACAATAAGTTGCTTAACAGGAAGTGAGGCTATATGTATCACACTCTTTGTGTATGTTTTAGGACGGACTTATGGCTGTGTGTTTAAGCCTTAATTCTTTCACTTTTTTTCTTTTTAAGGTGGCTTTATTCTGTTTTCAAGATGCATTGAACTGTAAGGGTTAGATGGGCTAGATAAACCTATTTATTGTGAGGGGCTGCTGGAGAGGAAAGCCTTCACATGGTGGCACTAACATAACCAAGCTTCTCTGCTGCTTGGCTATACAAAGCCCCCTCAGTGCTCTCCCTATTCCCCAAAAGAGCAATTTCAGTATGATTCCACTGGTTCATGTTCAGGTTAGTCTGGAGTTGCAACTACTACTACTACATTACAAGGGGCCGTTTCTGAGTTGACCATCATAATTTGGTAACAGCAAGAATACACTAAAAATGACATCTCTGGCACTGAAGGGATTTTATAATGAAAGGGAAAGTAGGTCTCCCACTTTTTGTGATGTTAACTGAAGCACAGCAGGAAGATCAAATGTTCCCAGCCTCCCTGTACCATTGTTATCTGTTCTCTTATGTGGGATACAGGCTCATCACATTAAATAAATACAGACATTCCAAAAACATCCTTTGAAAATTAGGAGCTTGCCTTCCTCTTTGTGATTTAACTCCCTTCATGCCAATGATGTATTATTCTGTTTTGTTTTTGCTGTCTCCTGATTACTTTACTTAGGAGAGAAGTCTAGTGCAGTGCAATCTTGAGTTTTTAGGAAGGAAGTCTAGTACAGTGCAGCCTTGAAAAATTAAACCTCAGAAGTCTGGAAACATCAGAAATTTAATTTACATAATATCTGAAATCACTGCAGTTTTCATTTTCAGTAACTGCAGAGACAAACCTCTAAAACTGACCACTACACTTAACTGGTACTTGACCTTACTAGTAAGCATTTGGTCACCTTTAAACATGTCTACTTACTTACTTACAGTACTTACACACACACACACACACACACACACACACACACACACAAAATTTCTCGAAGGGCATATGGTAATAATGTTCAAGCAATTTGGATTTAGAAAAGCATCGTCTTGTGTTACGAACTCGTTGAGCTTCTACAGTAGAGTGTCAGACATTGTTCAAGAAAGGGAAGGATGGGTAGACTGTATTTACCTGGATTTAAAGAAGGCTTTTGATAGAGTGCCACAAAGATCATCATTATGGAAATTGAAAACCTCTGGAGGTGTACATGGGAAATTGTTGAAATGGATGGAAAATTATTTGATGGAAAGATAAATGAGAACTGTAATAAGAGACAAGTTTTCCCAGTGGAGAAAGGTAACTAAATGAGTGCCCCAGGGTGTGGTGTTGGCCCCGATTATGTTCTTGATATATATAAATGACATGCCTCAAGGGCTGAGTACTTTTATATGAGTTTATTTGCTGATGATGCAGAAATTATGAAACATATTAAAGGATGTTGTAGGGAATTGCCAAAAATACCTAGATAAACTCTACAAGTGGAGTCAAATGTGGAAAATGGAGTTCATTACTAATAAATGTCGTGTATTGGAAGTGGGAATCAGTGAATGAGAGACCAAGGTATGTGTACAAAGTGGGAGATAAAATATTATGGAAGGCAAACGAAGAAAAGGACCTTGGTGTGACTATACAGGATAACCTGTTGCCAGAGAAACATAAACAGAAATATTGGAGGAACTTACAGGCTACTGACTAACATGAGAGTGGCATTTAATTATATGGATGAAGAGATGCTGAGAGAGCTGATAGTGATCTTGATAAGACAGAGACTGGAATAAGCAGCAGTGATATGGTCACCACATTTGAAAAAGCATACCAGTAAACTAGGAAGAATACAAAGGATAGCCATGAAATTGACAACCAAGTTTGAGGGAGCTGTCTTAGGAAGGATTAGAAAATTTGAAATTGTCAACCCTGAGAGAGAGAAGAGAGAGGGGAGATTTGATTGCAATGTTTAGGGGTGTAAGACAAATAAAACATGTGGACAGAGAGGACCTCTTTTTGAAAGATGATGGAAGAACAAGAGGACGTGAATTCAAGCTGAAGAAGAATTGATGCCTCATTGATATAAAGAAATTTAGTTTTTCAAACAGAACTATAGACAATTGGAATAATTTAGAAGGAGAGGTGGTGCGAGCAGAGAATATTCATTTAATTTTGAAGGCTCCAACATGCTTGCATGCATAGGCTTTGGTCACCTAATGGTGGCTCTCCATGCTGCTCGATCTCTGGCAACCTCCCTGTTCAGTCCCTTAACCCTGAGGTCACATTTAGTGACCTCATTCCAGGTCTTTTTTGGTCTACCCATTCCAACCCTACCCCTAATATTAACACTTCTTACTTTCTGCACCCATCTTTTTTTTTTTTTTTTATGCAAGGAAGAAGGAACCAAAGGCCATGGGCCTGCATACTGTTCCTTCCAAGAAGAAAACAAAAACAATACAAAAGAGAGCCAAATTCCAGATCCATTTATTTCAAGATGCCTGGACACACTGCGTTTGAAAGACTGGAGATCATAGGAAGCAGGGAAGACAGACAGAGGAAGACAGTTCCAGAGTTGACCAGTTGCACAAATGAAGGACTGGGAGTAACGGTTAACTCTTGCATTAGAGAGTTGGACAGAAAAGGGATAAGAGTTTGTTGCTAGACGGGTACTACGTGCCCATCGTAGAGGTGGAGGGATGCAAGCAGACAGTTCAGAGGAACAGTGACCATTGAAGTAGCGATAGAAGAGACATAAAGATGCAAAAGTGCGGTGAAGAGACAAAGGTTGAAGCGAATCAGTAAGAAGAGGAAAGTTAATGAGAAGAAAAGCCTTTGACTCCACCCTATTGAGAAGAGCTGCATGTGGGGAGCCTCTCCACACATGAGAGTTGTACTCCATACAGGGGCGAATAAAACCCGTGTCCAAGGTCAACAACTGTGCAGGGGTAAAGTAAGTTTGGAGTCAGCTTAGCACACTTAATCACTTGGAAGCAGATTTCACAAGAGATGTAATATGTTCTTTCCAAGATAAATCCCAAGAGACTGAAACCCCAAGCATGTTCAAGGATGATGCAGGACTGTGCTGGACATTATTAAACATTAGTGGGTAATCCTGAGAAAGATTTTGTTGGGATGATAAGTGTAAGAAATGAGTCTTTGATGCATTAAAAATAACAAGATTATATTTACCCCAGTCAGAGATACGAGCCAAGTCAGACATTACGTGTGCCATTGCCTTATCCCTTTTTTGTTGAAGTAACTGCTGAGATAGACGTTGCGGGAACTGAATGGAAAGGTGAAGGGCGGAATCATCAGCATATGAGTGGATAGGGTTAGATGTACAGCTTAGAAGGTCATTGATGAATAAAAGGAAGAGAGTAGGTGATAGGACAGAGTCCTGAGGAACACCACTGTTGATAGGTCTAGGAGAGGAACAATGGCCGTCTACAACAGCGGCTATAGAACGACCAGAAAGGAAGCTAGAGATGAAGGCACAGATAGAAGGATAGAAACCGTAGGAGGGCAGTTTGGAAATTAAAGATTCATGCCAGACTCGATCGAAAGCCTTTGAGATGTCAAGTGCAATGGCAAAGCTTTTGCCAAAGTCCCGAAAGGAGGATGACCAGGAGTCTGAAAGGTACGTGAGAAGATCGCCAGTGGGGCGTCCCTGATGGAACCCATACTGACGATCAGAAAGAAGGTTGTGACAGGAAAGATGCTTTAAGATTTTTCTGTTATGAATTGATTCGATAACTTTTGAGACACAGGATGTTAAAGCAATTGGACGATAATTAGAGGGTTGGGAATGGTCACCCTTCTTTGGGACTGGCTGATTGAGAGCAAACTTCCAGCAAGAAGGAAAGGTACAAGTTGAGAGACAAAGGCGAAAGAGTTTACCTAGGCAGGGTGTAAGCACAGAAGCACAGTTGTTGAGGACAACAGGAGGGACTCCATCTGGCTCGTATGCCTTGTTAATATTGAGGCCAGTGATGGTAGAAAATACATCAGCTGAAGAAATTTTAATGTCAGTCATGAGGAAGTCTGAGGGGGGAAGTGATGGAGGAACAGCACCGGAATCGTCTAAGGTAGAATTGGAGGAGAAAGTCTGAGCAAAGAGATCTGCTTTATCAGTAGAAGAAATAGCTACAGAGCCATCAGAGTACAAAAGAGGAGGGAAGGATGATGAGGTAAAGTTGTTAGAAATGTTTTTGGCAAGGTGCCAGAAGAAGCGAGAAGAATTCGAGTTGGAGAGTTGAGAACATTTAGCACGGATGAAATTCTTTTTAGCAGAGCGAAGAACAGACTTAGCATGATTCCGGGCAAAAATACAAAAAAGATGTGATTCAGCAGGGGTGGGTTGGCTCTGGTACCTTTTATAGGGCCTCTCCTTGTTGCGGACAGCATTAGAACAAGCGTGATTAAACTAAGGCTTTCTTGCATTAGTCAGAGGATATGAGAAAGGAATGTATGCTTCCATGCCCGAGAGAATAACCTCCGTAATGCGCAAGGCACACTCAGATGGCTCCCAGCCATGGAAGCAATAATCATTCCAAGGAAAATCAAAGAAGTACTGCCTGAGGGCCTCCCAATCTGCAGCTCCAAAGTGCCACAGGCGGCGTTTCTTCAGAGGGTCCACAGGCCGTACCGGAGTGATAGGACAGGTTAAGGTAATAAAGTTATGATCGGAGGAGCCCAACTGTGAGAAAAGATTAACAGTGTAAGCAGAAGGATTAGCTGTTAGGAAGAGGTCAAGTATGTTGGAACACTCTCCAAGGCGGTCAGGGATACGGGTAGGGTGCTGTACAAGCTGCTCTAGGTCATTAAGGATAGAAAAGATGTAGGCTTGTTCACCAGGTGGATCAGTGAAAGGAGAGGAGAGCCAAAGGTGGTGGTGAACACTGAAATCTCCTAGAATGGAGATTTCAGAGAAAGGAGAAATGGATAGAATATGTTCCATCGTAGAAGTAAGATAGTCAAAGAATTTTTGATAATCAGTAGAATTGGGAGATAAGTAAACGACACAGATATACTTAGTCAGAGAATGACAGGAGAGCCAAAGCCAGAGAGCAGAGAATTCAAAAGAATCAAGTTCAGGAACACGAGAGCAAGATAGATCGTTGCGTACATATACGCAACAGCCGCCTTTTGCTTTGAAATGAGAATAGAGAAAGTAGGAGGATACAGAAAAGGATTTGCTGTCAGTTGCCTCAGACAGCTGAGTCTCAGAGAGGAAGAGAAAGTGAGGTTTAGAGGAGGAGAGGTGGTGCTCAACAGAGCGAAAGTTAGAGGAAAGGCCGGGAATGTTACAGAAATGAAGAAGGAGAGAGTCAGACAGTGGTTCCAGGAAGCTTCTAGAGTCGTCACCGGGAGAGGGGCTGATGGTGGGGGCATTTATGGTCTCCCCCATGGGGACTCCAAGGCTATGTTGTTTGACGCCATTTTATTTTCATTTTGAAAAGGGAGTGTAGTGTGTAGCGTGCATGTAGTTTGGTGTTGATAATTAAAGAAACTTGTATTGGAGTGCATGCTGGTCTACTCTCTGTGTTACTGAGACACTGAAAAAGTTCAGCAAAGGGGATGGTCAGGAATTAGTGCTGAGGGCTGATGAAATGGGAGCTCCAGCTCTCCCTGTCATCAGCTTTCCATCCACCTTGGGAGTACTGCCCTGCTTGACTGGTGCTACAGTCTACTCCTCCCCCATCCTCTCCACATGCCTAGACCACCTCAATCTACCTCTCCTCATCACAACATCAATACACTCCAGTCCTGTCCTACATCTCAACTCTTTCATTGTAAGCCTAGCCCCCCCAGGCCTTG